>OLKM01001833.1:44791-102237 GCA_900291075.1 Melanogrammus aeglefinus | reverse complement strand
CCCCCCCCAGGTTTTGTCAGGTTATTGTTTTTTAGTGAAGGATTAAATTAATGAAACATTAAATATTGTATCAACCCATGGGCAGCAGGTCTACATTGTATTATTTATTGAAATTTGTGCATTTTGTTTGTGTTTGTTTTTCTACGTGCATCCATTAATTTTCTGAGGTCTCTAGTGGGAAATTGCTTTTGAGTTTAATAAAACATATTTTTAATTTCTTACAGGCAACATTTAGTTCAATTTTCTCATGATTAATGTTGGTCTTCCACGTTGATATTATCAATTTTTTAAGCATGAGAATTTGGCTGTCTGCAGTTAATGTCCTAATTTATTTTTATTTTTAAAATTATAATTATTTTATTATTAATTAACGCTTTAGTCCAAGCTTTATGATAACTAACTTATTTATTAGATTACAAGCAAAAAATTACAAAAATAAAGCAACCAAAATTGGAATATCTAATTAAACTAATTAATTATAGATGATGACAAACGGTAAATCATTCAAAATGGACCTACCTGACATTAATAACGGCTGATCTTAAACGACATAAAAAAGAACGTATTATTCTGGCTCTTCCTTTGGTTACAAGGGAAAAAACGTAAATATACAGAAGGAAGAGGGACACATTGTTTTCATTAGCTGTGGGAGATATCGTGTCAGACAGAATCTCGCGCCAGATAGATCGCTCACGCAGATAGTCCTCACGAGATAGATCTCGCGGAGATAGAATCCTCGCCGCAGAATAGATCCTTCGCGCAGATAGACTTTTGCCGGGGAGAAAAAAGCTGGAGACAAAAAATTTCTGTGGAAAATGCAAGCACCTAAACTTTGGAATTGTGATGGGCAGAAAACATGGCTTGCTCATCACGCTTCAACACAATGAAATTACGCGGGGGGCCACTGAGTGTGGTTTTTCCGTGACATCGCTCAAACACAGCAGTAACCAGAGTATATCTGGAAGACACTATTCCTCCAAGTCCCGTCCAGCGCTGCCTCAGGAACCCTGAGATCTTGTTTATTCTGAGGTTGTCAGTTTAGAAAACCATGTGACAGTGTGTGTTGTTTAACACACAGTGTGTTAAAAGAAAACGATATAAGTGTGTGTTAACCGCTATAATTAACTTAAATAACTATAAAGACAATAAAGGGAGTGCTTTGTTCTTGCGGTTAAACTAATGAATACGTGTCTCTACCTGTAAAGATTCACCACTCAAAGGTTAGAGTTCAATGAAAAATTATCCATCGTTGGGTTCCCTGATCTAAAATAAAAAAGTTCCATGGGGCAACTTTAGTTTGAACCTTGACTGTAATAGCAGAATAAGGTTGTGGGTTTCAGATACCCCCCAACTCCAGGTAGGAAACTCCCAAAGTACCCCCGATGGAACGCTTTGAATCTACAAGAGAAACACAAAAAATGAGAAAGCTCAATGCACAAAGTAATTCACCATCGGAATTATTATACCTACTTTTTGGAAAAATGAAAACTTCCTAAAGTCCAAACTCAGAGAAAACACCAAATTTCGTTTCATAATATGCAGCGCAACCTAAAAAAAACAAAATAGATAGAATCATATTTTTAATGGAGCCGAGCACAGGGAGCGAGAAGGCAAGCCGGCAGTTGTTGCTTCCAACAGAACTCCGACTTATTCCGTGTGCGAACCATTCCAAATCAATTGAGATTGCGCCCGTCCCGGTCATGGCTGTGTGCTTTGCTGCTTCATGCAGCACAATGCGTTACGGCAGGCAGGCCACATATTGAAATGCATTGGCAATTTGTCTCCTAAAGATTCATTGTTGAACAGGGAAGGATGTTCAAAAATGGCAGTTCCAGCCGCGCGTTTAAGTGATAGCACTAGACCCACGCAACAGAGGCGCAAGAGCATCAATAGATACGGACCGCCTCTTTATTAGTTTGTGTCACCTCTCTATTCATTTACGCGGTTTAAAGCATAATAATAACTAAATTAATCTTGTTTGGCCAAAATGCGTGGAGCATGTGAATTTATATGAAAAACAGATGAACGCATAATTACACAAATTGTATACATGCCAACAATTATAGAATAGGAATGACTCTGCCCTTTTCTCTTTATATAATTGTTCAAAAGAAAAAGGCGATTATGGAACACGACAGAATGCTGCGGCCGCGGTGGATGAGCCCGTCGAGAGTGTTTAAAAAAAAGAAGACCGATCTCTGTGCACCACACGGCCCCTGTGGGTCTGACCGGCGGGGGCGGAGCCACGTAGTTAACGGGAGGATCACGGCCAATAACCTCCAGGACTCAGAGCCCAAGCCGACACAAACGAGGGGCCAAACGAGGGCCCAAGCGGAGCGAGACCCTGATGCACCTGAGTGACGGCTCCACCTCGCCACACCTCTCTGTCTTTCAACGTCACCGCAGGGTGGGGGAGGAGGGAGGAGAAGGGGGTGGCTCCTTTTAACGTTGTTGCCGTGATATCATCGGTGTCAACGAGTTAGACCTTTATCAATATTTGTGACGTGTCGGATCCTAATAGACCGGGGGCCCCCCATCCTTTGATGCTGACAGCCGGGGCGCTACGGGGCCGTTTGTGGAGAAAGATGCTCATCTAAATATCCCCCTGTTTCTCTGGAGGGGGGGAGGAAGAGAGAGAGAGAGAGAGAGAGAGAGAGAGAGAGAGAGAGAGAGAGAGAGAGAGAGAGAGAGAGAGAGAGAGAGAGAGAGAGAGAGAGAGAGAGAGAGAGAGAGAGAGAGAGAGAGAGAGAGAGAGATGTGAGGGAGCGAGAGATTGAGATAGAGAGATATAGACAGTGTGCCGGGAACAACACCCTGCGGGGAAAAAACACGAGCAGCCCAAATGAATAAACAAATATATAAATATATATAAGATGGAGAATCATCTGCAACAGACCCGACTCTGATTTGTGGATATAATGAGGATAAACGCAACAAACAAACACTGGGATGATGCTGTCTCCCACTCAAAATCCTGACAATAGGCTTTTTTTTATTTTATATTTTTTTGCCAATGCTGATGATGGGAAATTAGCCCGCAGAGACAAAGCCATTCATTAATTTTAAGGCCTAGTTTAGTCTGATGTAGCCTTTGATGTAGTCTGAGGTGGTTGCCAGGAGGCAACGAGCATGGCTCATTAGCGGCTAGTTGGACTGCTTCCCCTCTCGTCGGTCTCTCCTCTGCGATCCCCCCCCCCCCCCCTCGCCTTCGCACGTCGGATCCCTCGTTTGCCACTCCGGGCTCCCAACAGGTCGGCTGAAACCCAGTCGCCGCCGTCTTCACCCATTTGTTTTCTCCTGGCAAAAGAACCATTCTCCTGCGTGTCAACGTAATGATGTCTCCTACGTCTTTGTGATGTCGGTCGGTTGTTATGCCCCCATCGGGGTCAACGCTATGACATGTTGTGCATGCTGATGATATGGTCCGTCAATGACGCCGCGAATAGCGGACAAAGCGAGCCCCATCGGAGCCATCTGTCAGACTTATGGCGTACACCTCTTCGCTCTCTCCTCCCGCTGTCAATACAAGCCAAAGGTTATGGATATGTCTGCCATTAATATTGAACTCAACTCCTGAATTAGATCCATGTTTTACCAATTGGCAGTCTTGTGATAAGTTCAGTGTAATCTACGTCTTGAAGGGGAATTGTGTTGCATACTGGGGTTCAACAAGCCTAGTTACAGACTTGGGTTCGAAAAATGTAATTAATGACGCGTTAATGTCCCGTTTATATATATATAAAAAGGTGGGAAAAATCTAACGGGTGAGTCCTGTTTTGCCGCTGATTTATTGGACAGTAATAGACTGGCTGATTGAACTTGTCACAGGGCCGAGATAAAATATTGCTGAAGACCATTTTCGGTCCATTGCAATCTCAGGGCCCTAGTGGGATGAACAAGGTCATCCTTTACTCATGGGGTCCCAGCGGTAATGTCCTGTCTTCTAGACAAGAGAAATACATATTCCCCGTGTGACTTAACACGTGATAATTACATTTGGAAATAAAACCAAAAGATGTCTTAAATTATTTAAACTATATGCTTATATTTGTAATTTAAAAAAGAATGTCTGTTTGCTGCAGCACACAGCAGAAAAACTGCAATGACACATTATTCAGCTAAAGTCTTTTTATTGGCAATCCTCCTGAATGTCCTTACTTAAAAAAAACAAAAAACAGTGAAACCAATGAACATTGTCAAAAGTGCACTGATTAGTCTCAACTCTTCTATGTTTTGGCAATGCAATGTTGGAACCTGCCATCAGGACTGCAGAGTCGCTCACCAGCAAGAGACTCAAGACTCAAGTGTTCAGAGTTCACCTGGACTCTGCATAGCCTCCCTTCCTCTCCTAACACACCCCTCTTATGCACTTATTTTATGTTTGTACGTCCTGGCACTTAATGTCCACACTTATTGTACGTTGAAAGTCCTTGCACTTAATGTATGCACTTAATGTATGTTGTACATTCTGGCATTTAAAAATATTACTTAGCCACTATTGACCTTACTCTTGTTTTTATGCAACATACCGGACAACATACTAGTGTACTCGTCATTGCTAAAATTTCACATAATTCCGCAAAATATAAATAGATCAAAATATATTTTTGGCCCGTGCGTAATTGTGCGTAATTGTCAAGATGCACATTTCGATTAAAACTCACCTTTCTTCTTTTGGATGACTAATTTTGCATTAAATTGACTTATTTCCCTGTCCTAAGTCATGTTTAAGTCATGTTTAAAACACAACTATTTATTACAAAAAAACTACCGCCGGAAGGATTTTACTTAGCACTCTCGAAAACAGGTTCGGGGGATAACATTTGAACGGTGGGACGTCAATACACGAAATTTCCCGGGATTGGTCAGTCTTGCGTGCTGAACGTAGTGACGAAATTTGACGTGAAAGCCTTGCGTGGTTTTCCAGGAAGTCGCTGTGTTTCAATCGTCTCGTGTTTCAATCGACCATTTAAAAATAGTACTTAGCATTGTGTAGCATCTTATCCTAGCTATCTTGTTGTATACCTAGGTAAATATTGCAATTGTAAGTACTTGGCACTTATTGTATGTTGCACGTCATTGCACATAATGTAAGCACAAATTGTATGTTTTACGTTCTGGCACTTAAAAACAGTACGTAGCATTGTGCAGCATCTTATCCTAGCTAACTTTGATGTATACCTAGGTAAAAATAGCAATTGTAAGTGCTTGGCCATTGTTCTATTTACATCCTTACTGTACCGACAGCAATATAGTGTTGTTTCTCCATCTTCCGACAAATGTGCTTATTGTCAGTCGCTCGATAAGCATAAAAGTGTCTGCTAAATGCCATAAATGTAAAAGTAATTAGGCGCCTTAGAAAAACATTACCTAAAGGTTTAACTGGCAGTTTAAAGAAAATGCATACATGTGATGTAGCACACGTTTCACCCAGCGGGAGTTGACCGCGGTGGCTAGCTAACCAAAACATCATTATTCCATTGATTTCTAAGAGGCCAGGGCTTCGTCGATCCATTCTGTTACAGTTGCCAGTGCTTTCAACCTTTTTTACTGCAATCATTGTAATTAACATAAAATGTCCTGATTAAGCTGCATTCAGCTTCTATAAACCACAAATTCCTAACTGGTTTCACAAAAGCCCACAGGGGTTAATTTACCTGTGATTAAATGCGATCTAGAAAGAAAGGAGGTACAGATTTCATTCCATTCCTGATTAAATTGCTATTATATACAAAAGAAATTCAAGCAAAACACTCAAGTCAGTCTAAAGCACCGTCTACATTAAAATGGGTGGAAAAATTGATACATTTCTTGTTTTTTTGAGCAGTGTTAGGGTTTAAAGGAACACAGAGTCTATTTCCAGCACTACCAAGGGCACTGGATCCTTTAAGATAGTGACCTAGTTAGATAACTCTTCAGTTTCTGGATCATCTCGCGTGAAAATGCTTATTTCTGATGATGTGTAGCATCAAAACAAGTAAAAGTCGTCTGTTGGGTATGTACTATAAAATAGTATAAAATAGTGGAATAGTTTCGCTCTGTGTTCCAAGGAGAAACTCTTGTAGCGTGGACCAGGTGTAGTGTATTGAGTCCATTACCTGTTGGGACATCAGTGATTTCCAGGGTGTCAAGGTGAATTGATTTAGTTCACTTGCGTTCAATAATTCTGCTTTACAGCTCAGTCTCAAAGGCCGACCAAACTAATCTGTCAGGGAGTATTATCTATCCAGCTCTCCCAATCCCTTTCCCTTAATACCAATCCAGTGTCCATGTCGAGATCTTCAGTGTAGTGTAACTCGAAATGACCATCTTCTACCAAATACAATTCGGGGAACAAAGAGGAATAAAATAACTCTGAACCACCGACGTTGCAGATATTGGGGATTGAACCTCTAACCGCTTCGGATTGGTATCGAAGACGCTCGCCAATACAAAATCCAGACACTTTCTTTGATTTTCGCCAGACAAAACAAAATGACCTCCTTCCTTTCAACAGCTGCCCCCCAAAGGCCAGACGTTTTACAGAAAACCATCTATAAACGACAAGCGCTGACATGATTGTCCTTGATCACACAAGTAAGACCCTAATAGCCCCAATCCACACAACAGATTCTCATTCGCAAACGACACCATGGACACAATGGCTCTGTCCCTGGAAACTTGCAACTCCTACGAACGCACCCAATCTTTAATCAATTTGAACACCCAGACAAAACAGTGACATCGAGGCAACAAAAACCTGACAAAAAAACCCCAAAACAACCGAGCTACCTGATGCTGCCGCAGGTGCTGCTGTCGCCGGCGGTGGGAGGGGCGCAGTCACGGGTGGGCGGGGGTCCGGGCCTTGAGTGACGTTGGTGAGGGCCGTCAGAGAGGGGCCCCTGCCTTCGGCGGGGACGCACCTGACCCTGTTGACGTCATCCTCACAGGCGTACGTCTCCGGGCACAGGTCCAGGAGACAATCGTCGTAGTTGTCCTCGCAGTTTCTCCCCTGGTGAGCGTGAGGGGATGAGGCGGTAAGAGTGAGAGGGTTAGGGAGGAAGGCGACGCAAAATACCTGGTGCCAGGGCATCGGGTCTAATCATAGTCACGATTACTTTGGTCAATTTTAAAATCACGATTATTGAAACTATATTATTTTTGAGTTTGAAAACATGATTGACTTTATTGCATTTCTCTTCCAATAACACTTTGTAACTGAGAACTTTTTTCCCTTCAAAACATGGACAACATTTTCAAAAGAAAATAATGTGCAAATATGTATCCAGCTGTTCTGTGCAATTTCTTCTAATCATTCATCATTTCATCATCAATGAAAAATAAAACGATCAAATTTTTTTTTTTCAACTTAGTTAATATTAGTTTGGAGAACGCAAAAAAATAGAAACCGAGATAAAAACTTGATTCATCGCACAGGCCTACCTGGCGCTGTGGATTCAGACCCTTGCATGTGTCGCGCTCTACCGCGGCCGTACGCGACGATGTCCTGAGTCTGATTAAATAAAGAGGGTCGTCATATTGTACGCCCACCCTCTGTCAACGACGCCTGGTAATACCGCATGATGTACTAACAGGGAGAGTGGAAGGACTGACAGATTGACAGTCAATTGGGTTGACAGGAGAGTTTGGTAATCAGGGAGGAATTTGGATCTATTGACTTTCCAATGCCGCCATCAGTCCATCTCTCCATCCATCAATCTGTCTATCTGCACATCAATCTCATCTATAGGAGGGGTCTCGGCGCTGTAACGATGATCGGAGCTATTCCGTTTTTTTTAAGCGATTGGGCGGTCCAAGAAATAACCCTTTTTTCCCCCGAATCAAAACGCTTCAAATAAGGTAGTGCGGAAAGGGGGAGGGGCTGAGTGACGAGGATGGGTCAAGATGTGTGTCTGGGGGGGGGGGGGTGCAATAAAGCAGGGGGGGGGGGGGGGGTGTTGGTTGCGTAGCCTCACCACGAATCCGGGGCGACAGAAGCATGTGTATCCGTGGCCGGGATCGTTCTGGATGCATATCCCCTGGTCACAGGGCTGAGGAAGACACTCATTAATGTCCTCCTCACAGTGAAGGCCTGTCCAACCTGCCAGAGAACACAGCGGGAAAGGGGTGGTGGTGAGTGTGTGGGGGGGGGGGGGGGGGGTGGTGCAGAGCCAGGACTCTCTCTCTCTCTCCATCTCTCTCTCTTTCTCTCTCTCTCGCTCCCTCTCGCTCTCTCCCTCCATCCCTACTTCCACCGGGCCCTCTGAAGTGAATATCAATCAGATTCCGCTCCCCTCACACTGATTCCCGTACTCTTTCAGGGTTCACACGCGTCCGCGCGCAGCAGCCGAGGCGTTGCGCTAAAGAGCGGGGGCGCCGCCGCACATTTTAACGAGCTGCGGTGAGCCACGTCTGCCTTTGGACCGTATGGCTGGAAAGACAGGTCCCTAGGGGGAGGGGGAAGCCTTTTGTGTGGGTTTTAGACGCTCCGCCGCGGAGACACCGCGTCTCGCGGCGCCACGCTGAGCCCTTCTATCCGGAGAAGAACATCCCCGCTTTAAATAATGCCGTAAACAAACGAGGCGCCTTGAAACCACCGCTATGATATGAGATGTCCCACTCAAGGCCAGGTAACGGCGATAAAACGTACCCCCCCCAACAACACCCCCCCACACCCCCAAAGAAAACATCACTAAGGCGTCTTCTTTGAGATTTTCGGCCCTAACTTCTTCACAGGAAAGCGAGTCTCCTTCCCCGTTGAAAGACTCCGGGTTGAAGGGACCCCCTTAATACTTGATGCACTGCTCTCCAGCACCGTAGACTAGGGCACCTCAGACCCCCAGCAGCTCCTCCACCAGACGGGGAGCTCTGGGCTCGCAGCCTTAAGAGGAGAAAACCACTACTGAGAGAGTGGGAGGGAGAGAGAGGCGGCCGAGAGACAGAGAGAGAGAGAGAGAGAGAGAGAGAGAGAGAGAGAGAGAGAGAGAGAGAGAGAGAGAGAAGAGAGACGATAGACTTAAAGACAGCGTGAGAGCGAGCGGGAGAGAGAAAGAGAGCGAGAGAGCGACAGAAAGACAGCGTGAGAGAGACAGAAAGACAGCGTGACTAAAAGACAGTGTGAGAGCGAGAGGGAGAGAGAGAGAGAGACAGAAAGACAGCGTGAGAGAGAGACAGAAAGAGAGCGTGAGAGAGAGAGAGAGAGAGAGAGAGAGAGAGAGAGAGAGAGAGAGAGAGAAACAGAGAGGGGGAGTAAGAGACAAAGAGAGAGAGCGATCAAGAGAGAGCGATCGAGAGAGAAAGAAAGAGAGAGAGGGGAATTGAGAGAGAGAGAGAGAGAGAGAGCGAGGGGATAAAGACGAAGTGAGGGAAAGGGATTGAGAGAGAGAGAGAGAGAGAGAAAGCGAGAGAGAGAAAGCGAGAGAGAGAGAGAGTAAGAGAGACAAAGAGAGAGAGCGATCGAGAGAGAGCGATCGAGAGAGAGAGGAGAATTGAGAGAGACAGAAGAGAGCGAGGGGATAAAGACGAAGTGAGAGAAAGGGATTGAGAGAGAGAGAGAGAGAGAGAGAGAGAGAGAGAGAGAGAGAGAGAGAGAGGAGTAAGAGAGACAAAGAGAGAGAGAGAGAGAGAGAGAGAGAGAGAGAGAGAGAGAGAGAGAGAGAGAGAGAGAGACCCCACTGACTAACCTGGCCTGCAGTGGCAGACGTAGCCATTAATAAAATCCTGGCAAATGGCGGCATGGAGGCAGGGGGATGAGCAACATTCGTTAACATCCACCTCACAGAAATCCCCCATAAAGCCTGGCGGGCACCTGAGACGGGGACCAAAAGGATTAGATCGTAAGGTTCACGTTATAAATAATAATTAAAAACAAAATTATATATATCTATTCTTGATAATCCCGTACACTGCCTATACAAGTAAACGATGGATGTTGCCAAAGAGTGCTGATGCGCTTTGAAGCGTGAGATCCTTGGAAATACGCCTACGAGTTATTCCTGGAGATCGGGGGTTCCCGCGTCACACAAGAACACGTGTGAGGGGATATAGTATTTACATTTAGAAGACACAATTAACAGATTATCGCGTAAACAGTAAGCACCGAAAGTCCAAACGAATCAGCACGTGAACAGACGGCGGATGGGCTTTATACACATGTTCCTAGAGAGAGTTAAGCCAGTGTAGGTGAAGGAAGAATGACGCACACACACGCGGCGCTAGCGTGGTACGTGCTCAAGGTAGGACAGCGTGAATAACTGTGAAAACGCCTAGGGAACGTCTGCGCCATATCTACTCCGCTCCCACCTTGTACTTGGATACACTTCATCACTCGCATAGAGCACATGTTAGCAATTAAAAAGAGATGGTTCACTTGTAGCCGTCTGCCTCCTGGTTAGCCGGGCTAAAGCACCTAGCATGGTTTATCAGGGTGTTGTGGATGATGGACAGCACACCAGATGTTATTCAATTGTTAATAAGGGTAACACACTTTGCATTCTGACACAAACAGCTGAAGGAACCGTGTTGAAGACTTCAATATTTCATCTTTTTTTTGTCAAAACTTGCCACAATTCTCCCCGACCATGTGTTGACATTAATTATTTCTGCTTCAAACGAGGCCAACAGAAAAATAACCCTTATGAAGTTGATATAAATTCCCTGAGTTAAATTCTTATTAAATTATATATTATTTGAATTAATTACAAAAATTATTTAAATGTTGAGGATGAGGATCTGTGAACAGCCGGTTGGATCAAGAAAGTTTTAAATGAGTCATTCATAAAAAAACACATCTGTCAAACCGAACAATAAATAAATGAGTGCTGTCCATCAACCTAGCTTGATATGGTTGACAGTGCCACACATGAAACCCACCTGCATGTGAAATTTGATCCTCTGCCCTCCACGCAAGTAGCCCCGTTAAAGCACAGGGAGACCCCGGAAGAGTCTTGGCTGCACACGTCCACGTCGGCCTCACAGTTCCTCCCAGTGAAGCCATCCAGACAGAGACACGCGTACTTATTAAGGAGATCCACACACGAACCTCCGTTCAAACACGGGCTGGAGCTGCACTCCTATCGAACGAAACGGAAACAAAACCCGGTACGCAAACATCACACATGCTATCCTGAGAAATGCACGGCAGCCTCGAGGAATGAGGTGTTTCCCACCACCAAAAACCTCAAAAACTCTTTAAACTAAATGATAATATCTCTATTTTTTTTTTTAAAAATCATTAGAGAAAAGCCTGATCGACATTAAAAAGATCAGACCGAATAGCTGGTGATTAAAAGGAGGACAATCAAGATTATTTATTCTAGAGAATGCGTGGGGTAGGGGGGAGTCTCCAAGCAACTCAATGTTTTTTATCTCTTAAGTCCAGCCAGTGCTGTGCTGGGCGCCAAATCAATTAGGCATTAGGCTGAGCAATTTCTTTTAATCAGGAATTTGTACAATGCCTACATGATCGCGCTGGTTCATTGACTTATCTCGGGGAACAAAAAAATCAATGGAGTTTGTGATATCAAAGGCCAACCAGATAACACACAATTCAATGGAGGTGCTAAGCTAAACGGTATCAGCTATTTAAACTGTAGGCTCGACGCACATCGGTGTTGAGTTCACAACGCTCGCCGCTCCACCCAGGGTCACAGTGGCACCGGAAGTCGTTGATGCCGTCCGTGCAACTGCAGAAAATAACAAACAGCCTTTCACATTTTCGTCACCATTTGCAGAGGTACATTGCCCAAACTGCATTTTCTTTTTACATTTACCTTTCAAAGGAATACACCAGCTGGAGGTAACTGACATTTAAACGCTGTTGTTTATTTAGACCCCCATCCCGAATCACAGTGAGTGTATTAGAATGGTCAAAACTCTATATTCGTTTTTTGTATTCATTTCTATTGATTGTGACGAAGGGGACAGGATAACACTTTGGAGCCTGCGTACATGCAGGAAGGGGTAGGCATTAGTGAACCCACCCTGACGTTGTTGGTGACGTAGTCCTTTTTTAAACGGCTCTCTTTGTGAGAGGCTCATACGCTGGTATTTCATGGAAGGCCTAAATACAAACAGCTTGACCACTTGTATGTGTGAACACAAAAGTACACATAAAACTGAACACACGTCATACTAAAAGCCTTTTAGTCTTTTTTTCACTTGTATGTGTGGACACAAAAGAACACAAATAAAACTGAACACACGTCATACTAAAAGCCTTTTAGCCTATTTTTCAATGACTATAAACACACACACACACACACACACACACACACACACACACACACACACACACACACACACGCACACACACACACACACACACGACCAAACAGATGGAAAGTGGTGTAATTCCATTAATTCCCTGACATTCTCCGTGCCATTTGAAGCAGCTCTATCTTTAATGACGACGGAGCGCGTACGTACCTCCCGTGGAGACACGGCGTCGGAGAGCACTCGTCAACGTCCGTCTCACAGTGAACGCCCGTGAAGCCGCCTGCGCACACGCAGAGGTATCGACCGGCCGCGTCCACACACCCGCCCGCGTTCCGGCACGGGTCCGAGGCACACTCGTCCACGTCGTGCTCGCACCAGGTCCCTGGGGAAGGAGACGTTGGAGCAGAGTGTTGATCCACAGCAGAGTAGCGCCCGTTAACAGCTGTGTTATGAATGAGTTAAGGACTCAATGTGGTTCCACGTCGACGCAACGCAAGGGGGTCTACGGACCCCTTACGTCCTTGCGGACTCTCCTTGCGTCCACCGCAAGGGCCTGACGTGCGCCTCCCAAAAATGCCTCCCAATAACCTTCCGTCGAGGCGACGCAGCAGCAAGGGCTGTTAATGGTCCGCTCACTGAAACCTGACACAGAATCAGAACAGGTTCAGGACTGCGTCGAAGCGTGTGCGAGTTCCTGGCATTGCGTCAACGTGGAACCATAATCAGCCCTTTTCCTGAGGAAGGGAAACACGAGCTACGGACGCACACAGTCAGGTGTCAAGAGCGCCAGGTTTATCAGAGTGTCCGAGTTAAGGGTACGGACGGCAGCGTTGCCAGGTTGGAAGCCGGATTCCATCTTCCCCCGACCATAAGCTGTAATCAATTCAGCTCGGACCGACAAATTGTGAAACACTCACTAGGCAATTTTCCTGCGTGGATTTTAACATACATGCAGCGGTTGGTAAACGCACCGCGACGCTAATGATGATGAAAGCTGACCTGCTCTACATCGCTACGAGAAAGAGGTAGCGCAACAACAAGACACAAAATGACACATTGATTTGGACAACAAAACGAGTAACATTCACAGCCTAGTGGCGCCCGTAGGGGTTGACTAAAGAAGCAGGCTCTAATGAATACTGACCAGCAGAGGTACTAGTGCCCATTAAAAGACATCATGAGCAGTAGTTGGGTTGACACGTTTCTTTCTAAATCGGCCGTTTCAAAGTTGTTAATGTAAAACCTATCGCGGGGGAAAGGGATTCTGCAAATGGGGCAGAAAGCTCGGCAAGCCGTCGTAGCATGGGGTTTGTCTCTCAGGTGGTCGGGACATTTCATTTGAAAAAAATAACTATGATGCAACACACATGTACTGTATGTAGCAGCACTTAAAAATAGATATGATATATATTATATAAGATTTAAGAAAATAGCCTAGGGCAACAGTCTCTCTTTAAGTCAAGGATTATGATTCAAATTGGTTACCATTTCAGTAATATGCTTTTTATTGGTTGAGGTAAGATTTTGTTGAGTTTAAGGCACCTAATGGTGAAGCCCTTGCACTATGTGAGTAACGGGTAGTTCCTCTGAAGGCCTTGCGGGTTCAGGGAGGTTGCATAAAGTCAATGGGAGAATTTGATATATAATACTATGCCAATCATTTTTTTTTTCTTTTGTTCGGCGGGGATCCGTATCTCTATCCTATTATGTATCGGGCGAGGTCCCGTTTGACCCTTTTATTTAATGAAAAAGTTACTGCGGGTTGAATAATAAGGACTTTGGTTCATAGACCGGCCAGATTGCCACTCCATTCCTGCCCTCAATTTGCCAAACATGGATGACTTCCGCTGCGGGTTGCAAAATACTGGAAAAAAAAAAACATGGCGCCGCCCGTAGAAGGCAAATCAACTGCTTCAAAACGGTGGCATGGAAACCAATGACGTGAGGGCGGGGTAAGAGCCTACTCAACCCCCACCGGAACACAAGTCTGGGGATTTAGGATGATGCTTCCCGCCAGCAGCATTAGTTCTGCCAAAGTAGATGTTGCTAACAAGATGCACAAAAGACATGTATTCTAAGGGTTCAGCGGCATCAACCGTCAACGGTCAAACAATTTGCAATAAAGCTGATCTCTGAGGAGCGGACTCCGAATAACGACCACCGGTGGAACCGACGTTCCCCGCTAGAGCGCCCGGGCAGGGTTTATCTCTTCATTCCAGGACGGTTTTCAACCGTTTCTTTAAGACGGAGAAAATCATTCTTGTGAATAACAGGCCCTTACATTTCACTGGTGCGGTATACAGTATTATTTTTTTTTCCGGGTAATGTTCTTTTCCAGCCCGGAGTAAATAGAGAATTTTGTTTTTGCAGCGATTGACCGATAGTGGTATTAAAATCAATGGGGAGAGAGTGCATACACAAGCACTAGCGTCGCTCCTCACCCCCCCACCCCCTGTTCACGTGGAGACAAATATCCATTAAGTCCGTGCTGGAGCTGAACAGTTGGAGTTTCTTTATGTGCCTGCATTGAGATGATGTTTAGTAAAAAATCATTTTTCATTAACAGTCGTTTGACAGAAATGTAATTTACCGGGCACCGGAAAGTGAATGACATTAAAAACACAGAAGGGACGGGTGAAGGGGGGGTGGTGATGCAGTTCGCCAAACAATGATTTGCTGACGGTCTCATCTGAAACAATGTGCTGATTTCACTGTACTATCACTCAAGGGAAGCACCTCCTAAATGATGGGTGAAGAAGAGAATTCAGAAGGTGACGAATCGTGTGCTTACACTATGATTTATTTAAACAAGAGTATCCATTAATCATGTCCGAGTAATGACTTCTGGGCTTTCTTCAGAACATAGCTCCTCCTTTATGAGGTTACATAATAAAACGTTACACCGCATAACCGGGGGCCTCGGAAAGGAAGGGTTAACTTACAAACCCAAATTAAGTCACAAGAGCTAAAATGCTGTCTGTGACCATTACTATAACGGTGAAAAATAGACGCCACTTCCTATAATGTAACGGTTCAATAATATTTTTTTCCAAATTCTATGAGCAATTATATAACATACAGAGATCAAAAGTAATGATGCAAATAATAATTAAAAATATTCATATTTTTAGATACATAGGCTACATAATGAAAAAGGTAAATAATAACTATCTTCTCCAATGCAATGAAGAAGAAGAATGATTCCAAGTTGATATTCATTTATTTCCTTCTGACCACTTAATCCTATTCACAGGAGTCTGGAGACCATCCCAGGACATTATGGCCATCAGAAGACGCCCTGGTAGGACAAGAATCCAACGCAGGGTCACACACACACACACACACACACACACACACACACACACACACACACACACACACACACACACACACACACACACACACACACACACACACACACACACACACACACACACACACAACACACACACACACACACACACACACACACACACACACACACACACACACACACACACACACACACACACACAGTGACAGCCACACACACACATGCACACATGGCACATAGAGATACAGCACACAACACACACACACACACACACACACACACACACACACACACACACACATACACACACATACACACACACATACACACACACACACACACACACACACACACATGCATACAAACATAGAAAACACACACAAACACAAAAACACACACGCACAAACACACATTCACCAATAAAACGACACAAAATGAAACGATTTGCAAAAAGGAACCTCTTTTCATCAACGAATGAACGAAAATAATGAATATTTTAGTTCAGCTATTGTGTCAATAATAACAAAAAACATTTTATTGAATTATAAAATCCCTGCAAAAGAACTGCCTCGTACATGTATAATTTCCTCGCTATTTCTAAGAAAAAAATAGGGTTGTGTTGGAAATGTCATCATGGCTTCATCACATCAATAAAAGCACCTGGGCATTGCGCTCAAGCAATTTATTAGCCAGCTGCATCAGCGTCACGCACTCAAAATGAGATTTGGCATCCCATATGCTAAGAGCGCTAGCTTCCTGGATAGATGAAGCAAACAAGTGTGTGAATGTGTTTGATAAGCGCATTAAGTTGACACAGTGAGTTACAGTATCTCCGTGATGGGAAGAGATTTCGCCCATGGCACCGAAAATAGAATAACATGGTTTAATGTATTTGCAAAAAAATCACTGAGATAAATTACGGGGTGACAGGTAATTTGCCAGTAGACCAAAGAACATCAAACCATTTCAGACAAGCTCCTTCTCTCTCTCTCCCTCTCTCTTTGTCTCTCTCCCTCTCTCTCTCTCTCTCTCTCTCTCTCTCTGTCTCTCTCTTTCCCCCTCTTTCCCCCTCTTTCCCCCTCTGTCTCTCTCGCCTCTGTCCCTCTGTCTCTCTGTCTCTCTGTCTCTCTCTCTCTCTCCTCTCTCTCTCTCTCTCTCTCTCTCTCTCTCTCTCTCTCTCTCTCTCTCTCTCCCTCTCTCTCCCCCTCTCCCCCCTCTGTCTCTCTCTCTCTCTCCCCCCTCTCTCGCTCCCCTCTCTCTCTCTCTCTCCCTCTCCCCCCCCCTCTCTCTCTCTCTCTCCAACCACGACAACAACAACAACAATAACAACAATGAGCCTTTGTCTCATTTGTCTCTCTTTTGCGCTTGTGAAAAGAGAAAAAAAAGGAGCAGTGATGCTGCTGTACAAGACATGTTATAGCCGAACAAATATCTCGCATGAGTTCCAGTTGGTTTGCACCGATCCAGAACATATATCCTCGCGGCCCCAACTCTCTTGGGAAACCCTGTTTCCTCAGACGAGCTTAGAGCAACGAAAAAAGTAATGACTTGTACTATTCTGTGCGTAGGCCTAATAATAAATGCTGCTTCGGTGGGAATTGGGCCATACGTGTCAGGCTCTGCTCTCCAGAGTAGCAATACCTCAGAGATTTCCCTCCTCTTTTTTCTACCGGGGAAGGATAAATTGATGATACAGTGGGGAAGACAAATGAAATTAATCTTCCCCCAACCTGACAGGAATCGGGTTTAGCGTTCACGCACGCACTCCAGCACGCACGGACACACACACACACACACACACACACACACACACACACACACAGAAAAACACTCAAAAGAGACACACACACACACACACACACACGCACGGCGACACAATCAACGGCACTCACACAGACCTGCAGACAAACACACAGCACCGACAGACGTGCACCATAAAAATGCTCAATATCTGTCTCGATAGCAAAATAAGACAAATAGATTGGAGTCGTAACAACAATAGCGGCGCCCAGACTAAAGAGAGCAGCAGGCAGGGGCCCCAGAAGGTAACAGAGACGTTGATAACTTTTCATCAAAAAAAAACCATGTTGACGTGGATTTATCGGTGACTAAATTCCCCCAACGGCAGCGGCGGTCGCAGTGGCATCAGCGGCTGAATCTGGCTTGGCGCGGGGTGCTAATTAAAGGCAACCATCGATGTCAGAGGTGGCTCTCTATGGAACCGTGGCCCCGTCACGATAAGCTTTGGACTGCTGCTATTGATCTCCGTGTCACCCAGGGGCCACTAGGGGAGGGAGGAGGAGGAGGAGGAGAGGAGAGGGAGGGAGGGGAGGGGAGGGGAGGCGATCTACCTGAGTATCCAGGGAGACAGACACACTCAAAGCCCCCCGGCTTGTTGATACAGATGCCCTCGTGCAGGCAAGGTGAAGCCACACACTCGTCCACGTCTAGGTCACACAGCGTGCCGAAGTAGCCTCGGGGGCACACACACTCAAACCTAACCGGAGAGAGAGAGAGAGAGAGGAGGGAGGTTGGTTTTAACGTTTTGATACTTAAATGAATGTCTGCATTTACATGATCTTCACCCAACAGGACCCTAAAGCAAGAGAGAGAGAGATTTGTATTTAATTATTTTGAATCAAGCAAAAATGTTTTTGTTTACATATTCTTGTTCCGACAAGAACCTACATTGAGAGCAATTTGTTTTACAATTAAAACCCAATTGTTTTAATTAACAATATCTGGAGCCACCATCAATGATAGAGAGAGAGCGAGAGAGCGAGAGCGACAGAGACAGACAGAGACAGAGAGAGAGACAAAGACAGGGAGGGAGAGAGAGAGAGAGAGCGAGAGCGACAGAGACAGAGAGAGAGAGCGAGAGCGACAGAGACAGAGACAGAGACAGAGACAGGGAGGGAGAGAGAGAGAGAGAGAGCGAGAGAGAGAGAGAGAGAGAGAGAGAGAGACAGAGACAGAGACAGAGCGAGAGAGAGAGAGCGAGAGCGAGAGAGACAGAGACAGAGACAGAGACAGAGAGAGAGAGAGAGAGAGAGAGAGAGAGACAGAGAGAGAGAGAGAGAGAGTCGTTCAACAGTCCAACTAGAAGCGGCGCGATGCCTGTAAAAACCGAGCGGAGAGAGGTGTGGAATGAGATATGTTTTCAAAACACGGTGTAAAGTGACAATTGCAGAGGTGCCGTCGTCATCCCCTTGAATTGTACATCTCACTTAAGGGGGCCGACATGAATTATGTGACAGACCTGTAAACAGCGAGCCTTCTGACGTGCTTGACATCAAATGAATTGTCTGCGCTGCCTGCTGGATCTCTATCACGTTAAAACAGCTTGTAAAAGCCTCCTGCGGATCAAATCCAGCCCTTCTTTTACAATTTTTACAGTAATGAAATTGATCTGATGCAATCTCTACCATCATCGACTCTGAGAGGAACACTCCCGTACAATTTGGTCCATGAGTTCATTTCAACGGCACAAGTCGAGAGAAGTAAAAACGCGTTGGTGTAGCCCTTAATCAAGGTTACAGTCTCCCTAGTCTACCCCGCCGACCCCCGCAAAAGAGCAGGGAAACGTCCCATGAATGATCGAGGAGGAAACCTTTTACATTCCACATACGGCCTCTCACGCCTATATCTCCCGTCCGCCACAACACAACACCTGCACAAAGCAGGTGTGGAAAGTTTATAACAAAATAAATGAAAGATTGCTGTATTTGTTTGTTTCTTAGTTTTATGTATCTGATCATTTAAGCAGGCATTCATCATTCATTAATCAAAGAAAATCTATTGATTGATATATTAATTCATTATATAACAGATTATTTGATAGGATGTGTGCTATGCCTCGATTGCTTGAGATAACCTTTATCAAGTTTAATATAAAAGCAAGGGTATTGTCAATTCCATTTTGGACCACCACAAATGTATAGGAAAAGACAATAAATATTTGAGTCAATCATTGGGTCACAAAGCTAACTCTGGAATCAAGCATTTTGTTGTGCGAACCAATTTTGCTATATTTAATTTTTTAGTTTTTATTTTGCCCTAGAGCAATAAGTTAGGCCACATTCGCCAGCTGCTGCTTGCGAAATTGTTTGTTTTTAGTATTAGAAATATTGAATACATTATTTAATCACACTAACCTGGTGATCGCAATGTATCACAGAATTATCTGCAAACCACTTTTGTTATCCTCATTCAAAAGCTGTGTATTGATTTCTGTGATAGTTGTTATTTGATGTTTTATTCATGACATTTTTTTAATAAAAGCATTATGAATTATTATATAATTCAAAACGGATGAAATCAATGTTTTTCTGGCACACAAAAAAAAAAATCACAGAAAACATAAGAAACAAATGAAAAAGGCTACTTCACAATGTTCGAATCACGCATTTAATCAAAAATAAACAAATTGACCTAAAATACTGGTGCGGATCCTAACCACGACTTTAAAGCTCATAGCCCGGCATGGCATGCATAGCCATCGCGCTAGGCTAACCTCCCCTGAAACCAGGCTTACCGAGGGGACGGGGATTAGCCTCCGCGCGGTTCTACCCAGGGCTCAGTGGCACGCCGCAGCACTGGTGGCCCATGGCTCACCGTGACAGCGAGGCTAACGCTGGGGACGTGCGGGGAGACTAGGTATTCAGGAGAGAGGGGAGAGGGGGAAGGTGAGTTCGGAGCAGGGGGGGGGGGGGGGGGGGGGGGGGGGAGGTGAAAACACACCTGATGTGAACTCCAAGGACCCTACAATGAGAGGAGCGCTCCGAGAAGGTTTCGGGTCGCATGGGAGCGGAATCATGACGGGAGACAAACTGGAGACGAAACCATTTAGGACTTAAATTGGCCCTGGGAGTTCCCTACCCATCTGTCCGACTAAGCCAAGGGGGGCCCCTGGGCCCCCATTAAGCACAGCAGAGAGAGGCTCCACTGGAGTGCGCCCAATCTAGATACATGATGTGTTCCTGCTGCTCTCGCACGCTCTCTCTCCCTCTTTCTCCCTCTCCCTCTCTCTCCGTCTCCCTATCCCTCCTCCTCCTGTCTTTGGTTATCGCAGCTTAAATGTGTCAGGAATAAATAGAGGCTTGTTGTATTAACTGGAACACACGCACCAGAAGAGCCTCACCACTCCTGGGAGGGGGGGGTGGTGCCTGTCCCTCAAAGAGTGTTTGCCTTTTGATTCCAGCCACAGCAATGCCTTCGTTTTACAGTTGGGCCTAATGACAGGTAGTAGTGCCGTTTGTAGTTACCGTTGCATTTATCTCTCTCTCTCTCTCTGTGTAGACAACACACAAAAAAAACACACAAACACAGACAGACACACACACACATTCCCACATATATAGAAATGTGTGTGTGTGTGTGTGTGTGTGTGTGTGTGTGTGTGTGTGTGTGTGTGTGTGTGTGTGTGTGTGTGTGTGTGTGTGTGTGTGTGTGTGTGTGTGCGTGTGTGCGTGTGTGCGTGTGTGCGTGCGTGCGCATGTATTGTATGGTGTATTGTAATGTATTGTACGCATTCCATTTTATATATCTAAATACATACCAAAATACATAGTCAACTCGTCAACTTCCTAATAACTGTGGTCACACCAACCTGTTGACGAGGTCTCGGCAGACGCCGGCGTTGTGGCAGGGGTTGGAGGCGCATTCATTGACGTCCTGCTCACAGAGAAGGCCCTGAAAGCCGCCCTTACAGTCACAGCTGAGGGAGGAGAAGAAGGAGATCGTTACCATTGACGTTTCCTCCTGCATGCAAAATGAAAAATCAATTAGCTTCCTATTGGCACAGGAACAGAGAGGGGGAAAAGATAAAAAACAGATCAATAGGAATTGAATGACATTAATTACACATCAGATTTGTATTGATCTCACCTGGAGGGAAGCGGGCGAGAATCTAATTGTTTGAATAAACCCCGAGCTATAAAAGGGAGCCGGCATCGTTACGAGACTAATTAAGTTCTCTTTTTAAAGACTGTTCATAATATGACCTTAATACCACACCAAGGCTGTGTTATAGAGCGCTCAGATAATTCAACATCCCTGCAAAAAACATAGGCACATAAAAGGTATTAACCTATGTATAATACGTACAAAAGAATGACGAAAAATGTATTTTACATAATTCACTCATTTAGCATGCGCTTTTAATCCAAAGTGATTAACGGTGGATTTGGATACGTGCCATTAAGGAGTGGGTAGAGGTTAGTGGGGCTAACAACTCATTCATAACTTTTAAATAGCGAACATGTAAAACAACGGCCAGGTAATGATGTGGTGCGTTGACTCCACAGAACAGGGGTTGGTGACGGGCGGTGTGACCTGTAGCCGTCGGCCCCGTCCACACAGCGGCCCAGGTTCCGGCACGGCGCGGCCCGGCACTCGTCTGTGTCCGTCTCACACCAGAGCCCCTCGTACCCTGTTGGCACAAAACACGCATGGAGACGGTCAGACATCAGCGGCCCCCCCGCTCGGACCGCCGCCATCGCCACGCCCACCGCGGCCGGAGAACGCCTGAGAGCCAGCCGCCATGATAACAGTGAACCCCGGGAGAACGGGGGGGGGTTTAATGGAACCAGCCAGACCCCCGTGGCACATCTCATCACCCCCCCCACCCTCCTCTCTGCCCCCCGCCCCCCCCGCCCTCCTCCCTGCCCCCCCCGCTCTCAGCACTCAACTGTTTTCCCTCAGAGAGAGTGGGAGTCTAATAATACTTTACTGCCACACAGATTCGTCTGGTGCACGGCTGGAAGACGGCTGGGGAGGGTGTGTGTGTGTGCGTGCGTGCGTGTGTGTGTGCATGCAAGCCTGTCTATGTGTGAGTATGTGTGTGTGTGCATGTCTGCGTCTGAGTGTGCACGCCTGCCTGTGTGTGTGCGTGCATGCGTGCGTGCGTGCGTGCTGCGTGTGTTTGTGTGTGTGTGTGTATGCCTGTGTACGCGAGTGTGTGCATGTGCACGTGCACCCAGGAGGTGATGGGGGGGGGGTTATGTGTTTAAGTGAGGGGGGTTCGGTGAGGGGCATCTTGTTAAGTTAGGGTAAGAAGGAGCAGCTTAGCCGGAGAGCTTCTTTGCCCTTGTTCGTTAGGGGGAGGTTAAGGGCGGGATGGCTAAGTAGATCAGCGCGGGCGTGTTGGGTTGCAGGCAGCCTGGGAGCGTGTCATGTGGAGGCTGCTGCTGCCACTGCCGGGTTTGTTTCCCCTCCGGTGGTGGATTGCTGTGCGGATGACTAGCCTTTTACGGGCTGATCCATAAGCTGCTCTCGCTCGCAGCCTGGCGGGCAGACGGTGAGCCCAATGAATGTGACGCATCAATGTCACTGGGAGTCGTGTTGGGGGGGAGGAAAGAGCGAAAAATCCTACGTGAATGTTTGTCAACTTGTCTTATCGGGGTGTTTTGAATTAACGCCGCAGTTCTGACAAACGCAATCCTTAGAATTTGTCAGGATGTTTCAGAGCAATTTCAAGGTAAGCTAGTGCACTACTGTTGAACCGTACTTACAAATTGTTTTCTTTACGAGCAGATCAATTATTCCACGCAACCAACACATTGAAAGGATTTGGCAGGGTTGTTAAGAGAGCACGGGATAATTGTGGACATCGTCGATGAACAAATGTATAACAGCTTTAATTTTGTTCCAACTCACCCCCGGTGTACGCAAATTCTAAGTCTGGGCAGTTGGCGAGGCATTGACCTCCATTATATACGAGTGTTTAACCGGTCTCCAAAAGCTGTACCTTGGTTTGTCTAACACAAGTAAGCGCATACAAACTGCCATGGCTAGGTTGTTTTCTCAAAGAGCTCCCACAAACCAACAAATCGACATGTTTATATTCTGTGTTTACACGCCACTGCGTATATTCAGACTTACAGACCGAGGTTCCCAGTTGGAATTATGTGTGAAGATAGTGGCTGCTATGGAGTTAGAATCATGCCAAAACCCCCCACACACACAAAACGTGTTTCACTTACGCACAATGATCCACACACACACAAAACGTGTTTTACTCACGCACAATGATCCACACACACACAAAACGTGTTTTACTCACGCACAATGATCCACACACACACAAAACGTGTTTTACTCACGCACAATGATCCACACACACACAAAACGTGTTTTACTCACGCACAATGATCCACACACACACAAAACGTGTTTTACTCACGCACAATGATTCACACACAAACACTAACATGATTCACACAAACACAAACATATTTCTTCAAGTACAAACTAAAATCTTTCAAGTACAAACTAAAATCTTTCAAGTACAAAAAAAATTCCTTCAAGTACAAAACAATTTTACAAGTACGGAACTAAAAGTTGCGCGTGGATCGGAATGCATTTGTGCGTGGATCAGCAAGGCGGAAAATTATTGCCGTACTTGTAGAATTGTTTTGTACGCGCAACTTTTAGTTCCGTACTTGTAGAATTGTTTTGTACTTGAAGGAATTTTTTTTTACTTGAAAGATTTTAGTTTGTACTTGAAGAAATATCTTTCTGAGTGTGTGTGTGTGAATAATTGTGCGTGAGTAAAATACGTTTTGTGTGTGTGTGGATCACTGTGCGTGAGTAAAACACGTTTTGTGTGTGTGTGGATCACTGTGCGTGAGTAAAACACGTTTTGTGTGTGTGTGTGGGGTTTTGGCATGATTCTAACTCCATAGGCTGCATTTAAGAATTTAATTCTGAGTGCAGGGCGTCACTTCCATAAGTAGTGAGGGGAGGTGTAAGAGGGGGTGTTTCTAAACTGATTG
The DNA here is from genome assembly GCA_900291075.1 of Melanogrammus aeglefinus. Taxonomy (NCBI): domain Eukaryota; kingdom Metazoa; phylum Chordata; class Actinopteri; order Gadiformes; family Gadidae; genus Melanogrammus; species Melanogrammus aeglefinus. The sequence continues at coordinate 77,955 of OLKM01001833.1, read as the reverse complement.
GAACGTAGCATTCTGTGTTTACCGCACCACTGTGGAAGCTCACAGACTCAGACAGAGATTGAGAGGCAAGCAGGAAGAATTCCAGAATTTTTTTGTCATTCATTGGATGAGTGCTGATATAACAGCACTGAGACTTTTTACTATACATGTATCACTCCACAGGTGTTCCTAATAACCATTAATTAGCCTACATTAACGAGCGACAGCTGGTAACTCATCAGAATTACACATGCCACCAAAGCGACTGTCAGCAGACTATTATTGTACTGGTTGCATAATAAATGGCGACATGCCGATAAATGTACACGATATAAAGTAGCCGGCCTGCGGTGCCATGTCAGACCAAGTACACCAAGTAGCAAGCCAGTGGGCAGGGAAATGTTTGCGTGTTGCTTGGCAACAGTCCAGTCCCAGTCAAGTTGCGTAACGATTTGTGTTGGCAAAGTCAAATCGATGATAAAGTCAACCGACAAATCCCAACTGTTAACCCTCGCTTATTACTGTTAACTACTGAATAAAGAACTGCAACAGCGATTACACACTGAAAGTTGTGCTGCTCTACAGAACATCAGTGTGGCTGTGATAAATGTAATGAATCGTCCGTGGTGACTCGGCCGCCATGCATTCAAACCCGCAACGGTGACAGTTAGTGACGCGTTTTCCATCCCCATAGAGCGAGGACAGAGCTAACACAACAGGCCCACTCTTCATATCCCTCGCGTGTGTGTGGTGGTGCCTGTTTTTTTTCCCCCCGCCATAATCGCCCCCCCCGAAAAAGAACCACGGAGACTACTTTGAGATTTATTTTGCTTATGTTTTAAAGATGATCACATATTGCCATCATTAAACAAGATGTCTGCGTACAAACCCATCCACCCCCTCCTCAAGTGACAGAAAAAAAGTGACTGTTATGGAAAAAAGGCGAGATTATGACTCCGACAAATCTCGTCGCGTCGCGGGGGGTTGGGGTGGGGGTGGGAGTGTGGGAGTGGGGACACAGGCGGGGGGGGGGTTCCCGGGCGCAACGGAGGACGCCGCGGAGAGTGTGCGGTGAAATATGGAGCGGCGCCGTCTCTGCCCGGGCCGAGCTGTCACTCACGGAAATTGCGGGCGCACCTCCGGGACGACTTTCAATGCGGCGGTGGTGTAATGCATCTTCTGCCACTAAGCAGTGACTTGAGGCTGCCGCGTGACCGAGTACAGAGGGAGGGATACCCAGGGTGCACGCACCGCACGCCCACTCCATCATCCGGGAGAGGCTGTGTGATCACTGCTCCTGACACGCAGTCTCTCCCGGGGAACGGAGCAGTGGTGGTGGTGGAGGTGGTGGAGGTGGTGGAGGTGGAGGTGGTGGAGTTGGTGGGGTGGAGGTGGTGGTGGTGGTGTGGTTGGAGGTGGTGGTGGGTGGAGATGGTGGGGGTGGAGATGGTGGGTGTGGGGTGGTGTGCTGGAGTAGGTGGGGGTGGAGTTGGTGGTGTGAGGTGGGGGTGGTGGGTGGAGGTGGTGGTGCTGAGTTGGTGGGGGTGGAGAGTGGTGGTGGGGGTGGTGCTGGAGTATGGTGGGTGGAGGTGGAGGGGGTGAGTTTGGTGGGGGTGGGGGGTGAGGTGGGTGCTGGAGTTGGTGGGGGTGGAGATGGTGGGGGTGGGGGTGGTGGTGCTGGAGTAGGTGGGGGTGGAGGTGGAGGGGGTGGAGTTGGTGGGGGTGGTCACGGTGGTGATAGGGCCAATCCCCTGGTGAGTTCTGAGCTCCATTTGATTGGCGTTTCGATCAGAAAAAACGTGAGTGATTGTCCTTTGTTTTGAGAGTGAGGAGTTGGCTTTTTCTTCGACGGGCACGTTTGTGTCCTGAGAGCGAGACCACGGTATGGATAACAGACTGCACCATGCAGCAGCACACTATGATGTCACACTCATGGACGCAGTTGGAACCTTTAACCCTGGACGCTTCAACGTTTCCGAAAGCGACGTTCGAAGAAATCAGTAACTCTTGAAAAAAACTCCCACATAAAAATCACCACTAGTATAAACATGAAAGACCGTCTCAGATGGCGAGAGGAGAAGAAAACAACACACACACACAGCCCGGAGCACCGAGTTGCTACATGTGTGAGACAGCAGGGGAGGGTAGTGCGGGGGTGGCGAGGTGAATAATTACCCCGGTATTGAACACACGGCAAAACACCGTTCTGCTGCTGCTTAGTTCTGATTGACAAGCGGCGGGCAACAGCCGCGAGAGAGCGGTGATTTCTGTGTGTCTGTGTGACACGGGCGGCGGTCGCACGTGGGAAGATATCGCACTATTACGTGCCAGTAAAGATACTTGGCTCAGACAGCGCCTGCAGCTGCTCCGACCGCTAGTCACCGCCGGTTTAAAACCTGCGACTTGACTTACCTGCCACAGCTCCTGCCTGGACCTGCGCTGAGCTCTCATTTGTCAGTGTGTGTGTGTGTGTGTGTGTGTCGGTGTGTGTGTCGGTGTGTGTGTGTGTGTGTGTGTGTGTGTGTGTGTGGTGTGTGTGTCGGTGTCGGGGTGTGTGTGTGTGTGTGTGTGTGTGTGTGTGTGTGTGTGTGTGTGTGTGTGTGTGTACGTACAGGTGGCATGGTAACAGGTGGAACATCAATTTTAAAAAACAAAACCATCAGACACCTGTTATGTGTCTGGCTACAAGTTGCTGTCTTCACATGTATTTTTATTTTTGTCGTTTCAATTGTACATGTCGCAGAAACAATTTTCTTTCAGTTATATTCAATTTGGTACATCATTCATCCGTTATATTTCTGATATATAAGTATATTATACAGAGCTTGGCTATTTCTGAGTCTGAGTACTATGATAATGTACTATCATGCACACACATAATACCCATCTCAGAGCAGCATAGCCCAGGCTCCTGCCAACACGTTGCTTTGACACCTCCAGTAAAGGCATCTCCTCTCTTTCCCTCTCCAGCTGTCAGCGAGACAGAATGAAGATCTATTCGGACACCTCCGTCGTCTTCAGCCTGATCCTGAGTGTCCCAAATGTGCTCCAGACTGTTACCGCAGCATGGCTAGTATCACACAGATCTGCTCTCTCCCTCCACTAACAGCCTGGCCGTTTCCCGGCTCACCTGGACCAAGCGTACATCCTCTATGTCAGGGCTTCCCAAAGCTTCTCCTGCCGTAACCTGTGTGCGCGTGAACGTCGGGACCCTACCAGCACCGAATGTTTAACGGCGTGAAATAAGCTCTACATTCCCATTACCGTGTCGAGGACGTGGGATCATTTACATCCTATCTATCCTCCTTCATGATTGCAGCATTCCCCTTTCAGTCTTCAAACATAACGTACAACCAAATGAAACAGCCATGGCATGTAGGTTTGCATAAATTTCAGAAATAATATCTACATCCTCTAATCCACTTCGTTCCTGTTCTCTGTTATCAAGGAATTCTTCTCAGAGACACCTATATGCCTAAAGGAATGGAGACAGGCATATAACAGGACACCCATGTATGCCTACTATAATTATGGAGACAGGCATACAATTTGGGCACCTATATGCCTCAGCTCCATTGGATCCTTCCATCTTTAGGATCCGAACCACCACAACTTATTATTCTATCATCATAGTTAGTCGTTTAGCAGACGCTTGGACCAAAAGAGAGTGTTCATCAGGGTAGGTGTGATGCTCATGGCTGCCTAAACGTAGGCTACAGACTGTGGAGAGGACTTCCAGGACAAAAAGTCAGCAAAAGCAAATGTTTTTCATTCCGCTGTCACCGGAAGAAGGCTTAAGTGTGAGCCCGGGCTGACCCTACGATGTTGACGCTAACACGCTGAATGCTTTAGCCTTATAGACTACCAGAGAACTGGCTCGACAAACATCTGTGAAACACCATTTATCTCTCACACACATCGTGGGGTACACGGGTGTGCGACTCTCCCGAGGCAAGTAGTGGTGGACCAGGATCGTCCAAAGGCCAGTTCACAACCCCCATTCTGCTTTCGCTGTTAGATTTGCTCATCCGAAGCACGTCTGTGCACTGGTCTCCCGGACCAATTCAAGCCTTCATAGAATCAGAGTCCTCGAAAAAGAATTCCAAAAAGGCTTTTCAGCTGTTGCTCTTTTCTCAGTATATCCATATTGAATATATCGTCACGAATTCCACACTGAATTTTCATTCAGTTAGTTATTCGTGCATACTGAAATAAATATACAACATTTCTTTGGTCGGCATGACTACTATTAGTATAGTACAAGTAGAAGTAGTAGCAGTACCTACAGTCTACTGTACTGGTGTGAAGAACCACCAGTGCACCAGGTGCCACCAGAGGTCATTCTGCCCTACACCCCCCCCACCCCCGTACGGAGAACCACATCGGCTGACCCCCACACACACGTCTCAAGACTCCGCATAACTAGTGTGTGGATATATCACGCATATCCATGTGTTTCACTGCGAGCCGGGAGGTTGTGGGTTCTGACCCCAAACGTCAGGAGTCAGCCTGTGTCGGCTTCAGTGAGCGGGAGGCCAGAACTCGGATCCGCTGCTGATGGAATTGTATTTAAGATTCAATGTAAGTCGCGGTGGTTAAAGTGTCTGCCTACGGGGGCTGCCGGTGAGATTTGAGAGCTGGGAGGAGACAGAGGGCAGGGAAGAGCAGAAGAGACGACGATTTAAAAAAATAAACAACCCTAGAATTGCCAATGCTCTTTCTGCTCCCTTCTTCCCTTTCTTTTATCCGGTGTTGACATGGCGACGGCGATTTTAACAAAGGACTTTCGGATTACAGCAATTAAAGACATAAATGACCGACGCCTGCTTTAACAGCTTAATATCAATTCTCAATCGTCCTACACTCCTCATACATACACATACCACACATTAAACTATCGGATGCACACGGGATATCTTTAATTTTCTGTGCAGCCGTTCACCGTGTTTGCTTATCCTCTGTGTATCGACACATTGGTAGAAGTGCCAATGCCGGGACGTATCAGTGATTAAAAACGTATTATTTGTTAATTGGTTTGTTACGCACCATCATCTGTGGCTAATAACGCATGTTACAACGCATGACTGAGTGCATCCCGACAGTGCTGCGTCGCTCTGACGAATGGCTTCCATATCGTGAAACGGTTAATTAGATCAGGAGTAGATTAGAAGTAAAAGCAATGGGGAAAGTAAATACATTTACCAAATATCACGGCACTAAACGAACAGCGCTTGTCTTAAAGTATGATGCCATGCAGGCAAACAGCGGTGACTGTTGATTTTGTAACAGAACGTGGCAGAGCAGATAAACTGCCTAATTATAAAAACCAAATTACAATCCCGAGATCTTGTCCAGAAGAACCCGGCTCCATCTGCCTTCTTCCCGAAATAGCCTTGTCAAACAAAGCGGGAACGCCTTACATCGGGGGATGTGGCGCCACTGAAATTCATGTCAAATGACGTGCTGCAGATGCCACTGGTCATATGTGTTTCAGTAAATGATCGCCGTTATTTATTTAGCTCTGTTTATTTTGGGTTGATCACCGCCGGCAATGTTCCGAGAATTATTAATACAATACACGTTTAGCCTCAAGACTCACCGACGTCTTTATTAGGATACTTGCACTACTTATACTACTAGTTTTGACTGTTTTACTGCATTTGACATTCGGAAATCCACATTTCGACTCACAGGCACGAAGGGGAACACACAAGACGTGTTTATGACCCTGGGTGTTAAAGATTGCATCTTCGTGGTCGTATTTCTCTAAACGTTTGAGCCAAAATAGTTAAATAACGGTGTGCATAATGCATCATGCTAAGGATATAAATACCCACAAACGGAAACAAACGACCTGGTGTCTCACATGTGGGTCACCAGCTGTTTGTTTTCCTACTCTGGCGGTTGTAGGACAATAGCCCCCCCCCTGACCCCTCACCGGGACCCCCGCCGCTGACCCCCCCCCCCCCCCCCCGTTCCTGGTTGCTCTCCTATCAGTGCTGGCCCCCCCGCGGAGGCCAGCTCATTAGAAGGAAAGTGGAACATCTGTGCAGGCCAGGCGAGATGAGCGGGGCCTGACTCCTGTGTCCGCGCTCCCAGCGAGAATCGAGATCTCAGCTTCCAGCGCTGGTTGCGGTTCAAGGTTTTCCCTTCACCTTCTAGCGCAAGTCGCTGCACAGAGATGACGGTTCATGCCTTTAAGATGAAACCATCTTCCGCAGCGGTTTTTAATAGTCGGCCGTTTGGGCTGATTCCGACTTGGAGGGAGAAGTGTTCAGTATTCATACGGTGTCGCTTTTATACACTGCCTATCGCACCAGGCTTACGGCTTAATATTACAGATAGGAAATACTTGATATATAAAGTACAAACTAAACCCTTGTAAATTGTCCAAATCACTTTTTTGGTCCATAATATTAGCTGATATATTGATATTGATCTTTTAACAGAAAAAAACTGTTAGAATTTTGTGGTATTATTATTAATCAAACTGAGTGATTATTATTTCTATGAATAATCTCAGTATCAGTCAAAAACATGAATTGATTAACACCATTATTTGATTATACAATTACAAAATTATGTGAATGTTTGCAAAATCCAGTTTGAGTGTGGTATAATACTATGCAGTCTTTCTCGCTTAGAGGTTTAACGTGCAGGCAGACACACGCAAAACCGAGAACCTTATAAAATTGACAGATGACGTAAATAATGGCCGTGGTAATGTTGGCTCCGCGTCGGCCAAGTTCACATGCGAGTGGGCGGACTTTCATTTGGCAGGGATGCGTTGCCAGATTTGGAAGACTTTACCGACTTAAACTCCAATTGAATGTGATTAAACCATTCAAAGGCGTTATTCGTCAACAGTGAACCGACTGGGAAAACACTGCAGCGGGTCAGTAAAAACTAAAACCAAAACGCAAAGGAAAAATTCGCTCTGGGCTGTGGGGAATAAAAGCAGAGGTTTTGTAAAACAATGTATGCTAAACGGTGAGCCGTTAAAAACGTGCTACAGAACAAGGCAGCGTTCAGCGGTGGACGACAGAGGGAAGGCCGCTGTAATGACTCTGTGTTTGTCGAGCCCCGGCGACGAATCAAGCTCCGATCCGCCGTGCATAATAATCGCACGGTGAGTCACAACACTTGTGTGAAGAGAAGCCGGGCCCGGCCCACGCTCCGCTCTCCACTCTAATGTATGCAGCAGGCGTCTGCTGTGCCATTCCTCACCGTCTCTCCTTCTATCTCCCTCTATCTCCCTCCTCTCCACGAAAAAAACCTCCGTAGCTCACCCTTTATTTATATCAGCTCGGCGGCGTCTCATCTCCACACAGATAGCAGCATTAGCTAAAAGCAGAACGCTGTGGTGTGTTTACTCGATTAATAATGGGAAGCCTGCGATGTGTCCAACATGCTAAGATGCAAAGTAGCCACTTTTTTTTCTTTATTGAGCTATAAAGTGATCAATGTGGGAGACAGGGATGAGTAAACAATCTTCCTCATGGCTTGTTGACTACACTGGGAGTACATTCTGCCTTTGAAATGGAGAATTGTGGGGGCGTGACACTTTTTCACAAACTATTGGCTTCGATTTTAATGTATGAAAGGATGTGTGTGTGTGTGTGTGTGTGTGTGTGTGTGTGTGTGTGTGTGTGTGTGTGTGTGTGTGTGTGTGTGTGTGTGTGCAGTGTGTGTTTGTGTGTGTGCGTGTATGTGTCAGTGTCTGATTTTGTGTGTGTGTGTGTGTGTGTGTGTGTGTGTGCACATGTGTGTTTGTGTGTGTGCGTGTATGTGTCAGTGTCTGATTTTGTGTGCGTGCGTGTCTGTGTGTGAGTGTGCACGCATACACGCGTGTGTGTATGTGTGTGTGCATGAGCATGTGCGTGTGTGTGCATGTTTGTGTTTGTGTGTGTGAGTGAGCGTGTGCCCGCATATACCCGTTTGAGTATACCCGTTTGTGTGTAGCACGTGTGTGTGTGGCTGTGTGTGTGGTGTGTGTGTGTGTGTTGTGTGTGTGTGTGTGTGTGTGTGTGTGTGTGTGTGTGTGTGTGTGTGTGTGTGTGTGTGTGAGTGTGAGTGTGTGTGCATGCTCATCAGTGTGCATACGCACGTCCCCAGGAGCAGGTGTGCGAGAGCGAGGGAGAAATTGAGTAGTCAGACGGTCAAAGTGTCTGCTCTCTTCCTAAAAACCTCTCCTGTTCCTGCTGCGGCTCGCTTCTAAAACGAGAGAAAAGCACACAAAGCTTCGACAAAACCACGAAAGTGAAGGTAACCAGCACCGCTCCTCAGGTCACGGCGCCACACGAAACTACGGAAAAAAAACAACGCAAACAAGCCCCGAGGGTTATAGGTCAACTCCACCTGAGTGCCGCGGCGCGCTCTGCCCGAGAGCGCCGCGGTTAGCTTGTTACTTAGCACATTATCCCTTGTTAAACGGCCCTGCCACCTGATGCGCGGCGCGCTCTGCCCTGTAGAGCGCGCGGTTAGCTTGTTACTTAGCACATTATCCCTTGTTAAACGGCCCATGCCATGTGGATGTGCGACCGTCTCCGCCTGGTGCAACCGGTGTGTTCGCACCTGACACGGCGGCCGGCGTAGAACGAGAGCAGGATGAGGTGGCTAGTGGCTCTTTAGTCTTTATACAGACGCGCCTGTGAAGCGCAGACCCGAGGAGCTAATGCTAATTACCACGGGTTAGCGTAACGCCGGGGCCTGTGTGACATGTTGGGATGAGACTTTGCAAACACGGCCTGCGAACGGAGGGGAGGATTATCTGAGGTGTTTTGTGTTTGTTACGACCATATAGTTCCAATTTAAGTGGATATCGAGTGGTATTTTATTGAGCTGGTTAGACTGTTGAGTTGCTGATATACAGTGCACATTTTTGGTTTCCCAGATCAAAGCATAAATTCTGGCTTTTAATTTTTTTTTTCTTTTTTTTTTATCCAATTTACAAGCAATTCATTAGTGTGAAGCTACGGCGAGTTCTTTCAGTTAAATCAACTTTATTAAGGCAAAAGACTTAAATGAGAGCCGCGTTCGCATGCATTCTAACAAGCATGACGAACAGTGAAAGTGCTCAAAGGAAATGTGGCGTTGGTTTGTCAGGTTGTAGGAAAAAGTTTTAGTTATGAATCAAACTGTAGTTCAGAAAGGGATTTTGCTTGTACGGCGAACAGATCTTGCAATGTTGCATTTGCATAATTAAGGCAAACTGTGAACGCACCAAAACATCAGCAATACCTTTTTAGGGTGTTCATCAGCCCACTTTTGTTACTCAACTTTCTTTTCAAGAGAATTGTTTGATCTCACAGAATTCACGATTCATTTTCATCACATTTTGATACTTTTCTATTCAGTTCTACACTGAACAGTAAACTAGTTATATTTTTCTTTCATAAAGAACTGTAACGCAAAAAAATAAGACTGTGATTGAAGACGATGGCAAGGAATCAAATAACAATATCCCTACAAAATGAATCCACTCCTGATGTCAGTCAGAGAAATGTGCGCAGATGATGACTCAGACGGAGATAAGACCAAACTAATTAAATAGACCACATAAAGTCATCTACAAACACGTAGCATTCTCCTGAGAGGCTGAGTGTAACTGTAAAAATAAACCCAATTATACAAAACAAACATTACATGTAGCGCTAATTCCCCAGTTCAAACCCCCCTACAGGAGATACACCAACAAAATGCTTTAAATAGCCTGCATTCGTTTTTAAATCATGTTAATATAATTCACATTTTGTACTTCATTTAAATAATGTAGTTTTAAATGCAGGAGTTAGGAAAAAATGAAGGATTTTGGCAACAGTCGGATGCAAGTATGGTGCATACTGTAACTACGACACGTATGTGCTGTGCATATATAACACACCTTCATACAAGTACTGTATATCGTGTGTATACTGTGCACAGGTCTAATCGAGTATATGCTGTGTAGATACAAAGCATTCCTTGAACATGTACTATAGTCTAGATAATATAATAATAATTATATTAATAATAATACAAATAATGATAACGTAGTTAATCATCATAGTCATGATAATTAATTGCGCTGACATTGTGCTATTCAAGGCCCTCAGAGCGCTTCACACAGTGAGTGTGCGTGTGTGTGTGTGCAAGTGAGTGTGTGTGCGTGCCAGTCAGTGTGTGTGTGCTCAACAGTGAGTGTGTGTGTGTGCACGCCAGTCAGTGTGTGTGTGCTCAACAGTGAGTGTGTGTGTGTGCGCGTCAGTCAGTGTGCGTGTGTGTTGTGTGTGTGTGTGTGTGTGTGTGTGTGTGTGTGTGTGTGTGTGTGTGTGTGTGTGTGTGTGTGTGTGTGTGTCCTGCTACACTCCAGTGTCCGGCTGAACTTGTGCTGCTAAAGTGGGCTAAAGTACAGCTGTAGCGGCGGAGCAGGGGCCGCGGAGTGGGGGTGGCGTGGGGGGAGGGGGGGTGGGGGGAGGTTTGGGGGGCTCACCAGCTGGACACCTGCAGGAGGCGCCTCCGTCGGGGCGCGGCAGGCAGGCGGAGCCGTGCAGGCAGGGGCTGTGGGCGGGGTCGCAGGGGTCGTGGGGGTCGCCGCAGCGGGGCCCGGTGAAGAAGGGGGAGCAGGTGCAGAGGAAGTCCCCCGGCGCGGGCCGCCTGCCGGCACGAGGCTCCGTTGAGGCAGGGCCCGGATTCACACTCGTCCACGTCCAGCATGCAGCTCGGGCCGGCCCAGCCCCGCCCGCACTCACACCTACACACACACACACACACACACACACACACACACACACACACACACACACACACACACACACACACACACACACACACACACACACACACACACACACACACACACCGTAGCCATACACACACACGCAACATGCATCATAGCCATACAAACACACACAAACATGCACATGTAGGCACCACGCACACACGCACCGTGCATCGCAACCACACACACACATATCACACCCACATGCACACAAATCGCAACCGCAACCATGCACACATACGCACACACATAGACACATTGGAACCACGCACTCATACCATTAACTCATACGCAACACGCAATGCAACCACACACACACACACACACGTCAATTTTTCAAACACACACACACAACACACATTGCAACCAAAAACCAACACATAACGCAACCAGGCACATACACCAACAGACACACACGCACACCCCGACCACACACACACACACACACACACACACACACACACACACACACACACACACACACACACACACACACACACACACACACACACACACACACACACACACACACACACACACACACACAGAGGAACCACAGCAGAGGACAAAGACAAGCAGTGGAGGAAGAGGTTACAGCGATGGTAGGTGTGCGCATAGACGGAATCGCCAAGTATTATTAAGTCGCCTTAACCGATGCTGGTATCAAAAGCGACTCCTGTTTTTGTTTTTAATTCACTGCCCTCCACCTGATCGAGCAGGTAGGGGTGAGCCGTTCCCGTTCAAGGAGGACGGCCAGGTAGACTGTGGGTATTAGCGTTCAGACCCAGTACCCCCTTTGGCTGCGAGTCAAACACCCTAACCACCGGGCTAACCCGCCCCTCTCCAAACACAGTGATTAAAAACTCTCTACGATTAATCACAGTTTGCCGTCCCCTCCCCCCACACCCCCACACCCTAATCATGGGGCAGGCTCGACGTTTGGTGCGTTTAAGCACAGCTACAGCCGTCGGCGAAGGCTTGGGGTCGACGGGATTACTAATGGAGCCGTATCCCCGACTACCCCCTAATGTGACTCGGAACCGAAAGGTGATGATAGCGCACGTGATGTCTCTGTCTCCGAATCTCTTATCAGCGCTCCGTCATCAGCTCCTGGAAGCTGAATATTCCACTCGGAGGCAGTCGGTAAGGGCTCCACACCGCTCAGCCCGCCCTGCCGCAACTTTTTCCACCTGACGCTGTTGCTATCCCCGTACCCAGTGAGGGGGGGGAGGAGAGGGGAGGGGAGGAAGGGGAGGAAGGGGAAGGAGGGAGGAGGAGGGAGTGTGGAGGAAGGGAGGGGCATTAGCTGAAGCAGTCACACCAGACTTCCCCCCCCCTCCTCCATAAAGTCACGGTTCCCCTGGAACCTTTTCATGCTGTGAGCCGTTGATTGACTCATTTGTTTTACCTGCCATCTGCAATTCATTATCGCCGCAGCCGGCGGAAGGACCTATTGCCGTCTCCCCAAATCTCCCCCCCCCCACCCCGCGATGCGGGTGGGCCGAGGGCACGGAAGCGCCTACCTGTAGCCGCCGAGCAGGTCCACGCAGGTGGCGTCGTTGGCGCACGGCTGCGACGCGCACTCGTCGATCTCGCGCTGGCAGTGCGTGCCCTCCCAGCCCGCGTGGCATTCGCACTCGTAGCCCTGCGGGGGGCAACATAATAAGGCATTGGGTGGATCAGAAGCGACGCGCGATTGAGGTGCCTTGCTCAAGAATGAATCGGCCTGAGGTCAAACCCAGGACCAAGGCCGCACCCCCAGGCTGCAGAACAGCTTTATCCCCAGGGCCATTACAGAACTGAACAGCCACGCTCTGCCACGCCTCCCCCGCCACTAGCTTGCACAGTTGCACTTTAAAATCGACTCCAAATACATGGGACTCAATGTTGCCTTGACAATGTTTTCTTGAATGTGTCTTTTATTCTGTATTTCATAGTGTTTATTGTGTGAGCATTGTTCTAAATTGTGTTGCATGCGTCGACTGCACAATGGCAATGGAAAGTTTATTCTTATCAATTCTTTTAGTTGAGAGCAGTGCAACAACCATGCCATTGCAGCATGGTGGCTCGACTGTTGTGCTGTGGTTAAATCCAATGAAAAACCAGATCAAGCACTAATGTTCATAGTTATATAGCACCGTTAACTCTTGTCACCAGCCGCTTTTTCATGTCACAATATTCTTGTTTGCTAGCGTTTTAATGTATGCTCTTCTATATAGCACCCTTAACTCTCGTCAGCACTCGCCTTTGCATGTTATAATATCCTTGTTTGCTAGCGATTTAATGTATGCTCTTTTATCGTATCCATATTTTTAATCTGGAGAGCACTTGGTGCGCAAGGGTGAAAGGCTTCTCATGAATAACCTTTATTATGATGATTTTATACGGATTGTGATTATAAACTCGACTATGACTACGACAACTCAAATGTGCTTTACGTGAAACAAACACATACTTGCTGGTAGAATTACAATGTCGTTGCTCAGAACGAACCCTGTGTTTTACCGTTGCACTTCATAAATAAACTCTTGAATCTTGAATCTATGGCTCTTTGACGCAGCAGAGGAGTGTTGCGTCTGCAGAGCTGGAGAGGAATTCTCCACTGGCTCTTCTCAGGTTAGACACACACACTTCATCATCATCGAAAGCCGGATTACTTAACACAACTATCAAGCGGAACTTCAACCGGCAACCCCGGATGAACTTCTGTGACTTAAGGGCTAAACCCATTTGTCTTTGACACTGTTGAAATGCAATCAGTGTGTTGAAATGGTCACGTGCTCGATTGAATTTGGCGGGAAGAAATAAACGAAAAAATCGCTACGACTCTTCTTGAACTCAAACCACCTCCCACTCAAAGAGATTTCCACAGTGGGAGTCTCTTTAAAGTGTGAGAAGAATCAGGCCTCAATTTTTCAACCAGTTTCTACCATGCAGATGAATTCCTCCTCTCACCCCAGCATCACATGAGAATCCTGCTCTTTCCCCCCCCCTCACTGTAAAAAACACACCAGAGATGCCTTTCTTTCTGTAAGAGTATTTTTTCCTCCGATATTTCGATTGTATGCAATTTCCTTTACGTACGCGCAAGTATTAGAACAAGTGATGTTCACCAGAGCCATCTCCTGTGTTTAATTAAATCACATATGATATTTAAATTAAAGATGACACGAAACATATAGGGAGACCACCCACTATGCTAATGAAATATTCACGCTCTGCCAAATCTTTAAAGGAGTTTCTTATGCAGCGCGCTGACAATTTACCCCTATGGTTTACCGCCCGGTCTCTATTACAATAACTCAGTTAGTTGTTTTTTTGCGTTTGCACAGAAAAAGGGACACAGGGGGGGATGGGGGGATGGGGGGTGGTCAAGGCGCGGCATCAGCGGTATGAAAAAAAAAAATGCTAATTGCCGACAGCATTTCTATTCTGAACTCTAATGGAAAGCGATGATGGGACGGGGGCTAATCTGTACTTTACATGCTGGAGGGGGGACGCATTCAAATTGCATCTGATATAATTTGTACACTGCAGGTTGTGGTGGTGGTGGGGGGGGGGGAAAGACACGCCGTCATCACATGATAAATGAGATACCTCCGGGAGACACCAGCACCTTACCCGTGGCACCGGAAAATAATCTCATTTTTTGCTGCTAAGTCACCTTCAGGGAGAGCAGTTCTCCAGAATAAGCTAAACCTGCGTGGGACATAATGTTCGTGGAGAAAGGAATAATTGCAGTGTAAACAAGACTGTGTGGTGATTCCGCTTCCATTAAAATTGACATGTAGATAGAGACGCTTTTATGCTCGACCATGCCTTTCGATGAAATATTGGACCGGGCATCATTTGAATATAAATCTGGCCCTCTAAAAATAGGTACATAGTCAGCTTTTAGTCTAGCTTGCTTCTATTGCTGAATACCTAACTTAGTATTTGTAATGTATGCAAAACCCTGCAACAAAAAGAAAATCTCCAACGCTTGTGCTCGATGTGTGATAATTTGCCATGGGAATTATAAGAGAGTATCAGCATTGAATGGAGTATGGTTATCTGGGAATTATTGTTAAGTTTTGTGAGACACAACCTCTTCTATGGGAAGTCAATAATGAACAATCAGCCGCGAAAAACGTTGCCGCGTTTAGCTGCAATTAGCCCTGAATTGCTTCATCTTACAAATAATTGAATGTTTTGTTTTTCAAAACATAAATGCACGTCTGGTTAAGGAGATAAAAAAAAAGCCCCGTTTGGAGACATTTTCTTTCCAAATGCACAGCTTGCGAGCAGCAGAAATATCCTTGGCTCCTTCAGTGCAGATGCCACATGTGTAGGGAAAAGGTTTGAAGTCGTGGTTAACGTTGCCACGTATCTCTCTACACAATTTCATCTCGCGCGTGCTCCCTGAAGCCCCATTGTGTAACTGAATATCGCCTTGCCAGTAAGTAACACCACGGTAAATATCAACCGTACAAACCCATCGAATCCTCTTTAGAACCACAGAATGTGAATTAGAATGCCAGGATTGTTAGAGCGCCAACCCGTCTATCTCCATTGAAACTTCTAAAACGCAGAAGAGGTGACCACTAAAAGCCCTACACACAGAATATGGAAAAATCAATGTTGCACGACATTAACAACAACAACATTGTGTCAGACACTATTCACCTTCTGAAGAATCTCAGGAACATACTTTAATGTCCGTTGAATGTTATACAATGTATAAAGTATATACAAACGTGGGGCAGGATGGTATAATGGCTAGGGTGCTCTACTACTCCCAGGCGGAAGGTACGGGGTTCAATGCCCAATATCTGCAACTTAACCTGTGATAATCTTCAAGCGAGATGCCTAACTCCTATCTGGTTCTCAACTCCTCCTATATCACCTCGCTGTAAGTCTCATCGGAACAGCGCATCAGTAAACTGATAGGACATTATTATATTGATGGTATTATGAATAATGGCTATATTCAGACTCACAACTCCGTAGACAACGCGTGTGTGGGCGGTTATGCCCTGCTCATATTTCCATACACCTCCTCCTGCGTATTCAGGAGCCTGCGACTGGCCTTTCATTAGCGAATTCATTACTCCCCTGTTTGCTTTCATTACCCTGGTGCTGTTTTCTCATTTTTTTATTTTTTTTTTCGAAAAATGTCACTCAAAATGTGCAATAGCCCAGGGGCCATAGAACGCAGGGGGCCCCCGCTGTGTGTACTCACCAAGTGGAGGTCCCTGCATAATGAGTTGTTGTTGCAGGGATTGCTTACACAATCATCAACGTCGTGTTCGCATCGCAATCCCGCGAAGCCGGGGCTGCACAGGCAGTAGAACCCGTCCGCCGCTGAAAGAGAGAGCGCCCGGGGGGTCGTCAGCCCAGGGGGGTCACACCGTATTTCCCCAGAAAATCCATCGCTGGCCGACATTAACACCGCTTCCATAAAAGCCGAATGCCGATTCATCTGTTTTTAATAGACATTAACTTTTTTTTTTCTACATAGATGTATACATTTCCCCGTGAAGCACACACTTCGTGAGGGCGCTTTTATTGAAAACACGTTTGCACAAATCTGCGGTTTTTCCCCTGCCCCGCTCCGTTTAATTTTGCATGGTTTGCATCTTTTCCTTTACGGTAACAATAACCTCCCTCACTCATAACGCTGCACAGCAGCCGGGGTGAAACACTCAACATTATATATGGCATCCATAATACAACAAAACCACACGTCTTTGTGTTGAAATGCCACAAAACTCCTCCCCGCCACCCTGAGGAGTCGGAACGCACCCGGAGATCTGCATGTCCCGCCCCCTGCCCCGTCCAGCATCACTAATGCAGTTAAAGAGAGAGAGGTGCACCCTCTCCGATTCCATCACGACAGGGGGTGCGTGAGTCTGCTTGGTCTGTGTGTGTGTGTGTGTGTGTGTGTGTGTGTGTGTGTGTGTGTGTGTGTGTGTGTGTGTGTGTGTGTGTGTGTGTGTGTGTGTGTGTGTGTGTGTGTGTGTGTGTGTGTGTGTGTGTGTGTGTGTGCTCGTGCTGTGTTGTGTGTGTGTGTGTGTGTGTGTGTGTGTGTGTGTGTGTGTGTGTGTGTGTGTGTGGTGTGTGTGTGTGTGTGTGTGTGTGTGTGTGTGTGTGTGTGTGCTGTGTGTGGTGGTCGTGGGGGTACACACAAGCCAGCCAGTGACAGAGGTAATTGCGGTCCTTACAGGAGTGAATTTATTACGTCCCCCTCCCCACCACCACCCCATCCCCCCCTTGTCCCCCAACGAGTGGTCCCAGGATTCTTCATTATCCCAAAGATTTACCACGTAATCTATGCTGTCACTCTGTCTTGCCGTGTGTAGCTGCTATTACTCTCATTAAACGCTCCGGGTGCTTGGGAGGCAGCGGCATTACTCATCCTGGCCACTGTGGCTCTGGCTCTCCCTCTCTCCCCCTCTCTCTCCCTCTCCCTCCCTCTCTCCCCCTCTCTCTCTCTCTCCCTCCCCCTCCCTCTCCCCCTCTCTCTCTCCCTCCCTCCCTCTCTCTCTCTCTCCTCTCTCCCTCTCTCTCCTCTCTCTCTCTCCCCTCTCTCTCTCCTCTCTCTCCCTCTCCCCCTCTCTCTCTCTCTCTCCCTCTCTGGTGTCTGGGCTCAGCGGCTGGCTCCCATGGGCACCACCGGCCGGTTGGGGGGGGGGTTCGGTTGTGTTCCTCGTATGAAGAACCCACACCTGGGGAGGCCTGGACTAGGGGAGTCTCACCCTAGGCCGTGCACACACACACACACACACACACACACACACACACACACACACACACACACACACACACACACACACACACACACACACACACACACACACACACACACACACACACACCTGGCGGCGGTCCTAGCAGGTTAGTGGACGTTAGAGTAAAGACCAGCTGAATCGCTCGGAGCGTGTCCTCTTATTGGTTCGCTAAGTTCGGCGAGTCGTTTCCGGGTACCAGCGTTGTAATCGGTCGCCGGGAGAAATGACGCACCAATAGGCCAGCCGCGATAAACAGAATCCTACGCATTCGCCGTGTGCGTTTAGCTGCACCTCAGCGGACCGAATGCGGGGAACCGACCGTGTTCTTCATGGAAACGCATCCTAATCATCCTAGCCATCGGTCCTCAGATCCAGGCAATCATGTTTGCTCTGCGAGTCGTTCTAATCACTTATTTTAGAGACGGAATACCTGAGTGAAAGCCTGATGAGATGGCCCAGGGTGCAGAGAGGGGAAACAAACGCAGAGCTGGTTTTCCTTTTGCGTCCATTAAATATGTCATTTATCATCCATTATTCATATTACAGCGCAGCATTGATGCTTGATTAAGTCGCCCTCTTGCCGCTATGCTAGGGAACTAATCAAGGCTCCTATGGCTGGATGCTATGGTGCTAATCCTAATTAGCTTCAGCGCTGACCCACATGAAAAGTGGTGCCTGGCACGCATCGAAGGCGGGGGTAAAGTAGACGGGGCACTTCCGCTTCAAGTACAACCGCCCACGCGTGTTCTTGTGACTGTTGTGTGAGTGGGTGTTGTTCACACTTTTTTTAAAACGCTGCCTTTATTCAAGTCTCTCTAACTCTCTCCTTCTCCCTCTCCCTCTCTCTAACTCTCTCTAACTCTCACTCTCTCTCTCTCCTCTCTCTCTCTCTCTCTCTCTCCCCCTCTCTCTCTCCCCCTCTCCTCTCTCTCCCTCTCTCTCCTCCCTCTCTCTCCCTCTCCTCCCCTCTCTCTCTCTCCCCCTCTCCCTCTCTCCCCCTCTCTCTCTCTCTCTCCTCTCTCCTCTCTCTCTCTCTCCCCCTCTCTCTCTCTCTCCCCCTCTCTCTCTCCTCTCTCTCTCTCTCTCCCCCTCTCCCTCTCTCTCTCCCCCTCTCCCTCTCCCCTCCCTCTCTCTCCTCTCTCTCTCTCTCTCCTCTCTCTCTCCCCTCTCTCCTCTCCCCTCTCTCCCTCCCTCTTACCCTCTCTCACCCGCTCTCTCGCCCAGGCATACTCGCCTCGCTCTCTCTCTCTCTCTCCACCCATCTCTCTCTCCTCGGCTGCTGCCTCGCACGGCCGCAGCTCGCAGGTCTGGCCTGGGGGCAGACAGGGTGGGGGGGAGACGACGTAGTTTGTGATTCGGGGGTTTGGAGTTATGGTGTGAAAGGTGTAGGTTGGGATGATGTCATGAGTGTGTCATGAGTATGCTAATATAAATGTGTGGTTATGAGTATGTTGAAAGTATGGTGAGAGTGTGCTAAGTAAGGGATAATGTATAGTTCGGAGGTTGTTATGGAGAAATAAACCCCGACAGGTTGTATGGAACCCCGACGCGAAGCGGAGGGT
This sequence comes from Melanogrammus aeglefinus, assembly GCA_900291075.1. Taxonomy (NCBI): domain Eukaryota; kingdom Metazoa; phylum Chordata; class Actinopteri; order Gadiformes; family Gadidae; genus Melanogrammus; species Melanogrammus aeglefinus. Next base: position 58,885 of record OLKM01001833.1, on the reverse strand, counting down.
TCCATTTCTCCATAACAACCGACTAACTATACATTATCCCGCTTATTACACGGCTTTACGAGTGAAATAAATAATAAACAATAGATAATAACCCACAATGATTCAGCAGCGACAAGGATTCGTCGGTAAAGTTTATCAGTTTATCAGTTGATCAGAGCGCTGTCCCTAGCAACGGTCTGTTATACATGACGACGGTCCGTTATACAGAAATAACAGACCGCAGAACGCAGCGCTGGACCAATCAGAGAGCAGCATTCAATAGAGCCGTGTAATAAGAGTATGCTAATATAATTGTGTTGTAAGGAGTATGCTAATATTATTTCGTCGGTGTGTGTTCAAAGTGTGTTGACAGTGTGTTGACTAGGGCACATGTGTTTTTCTTTGTATACGTTTACATGTACAGATACCCCAGTTTCAATTTCACAACATGACATCACGGGGAAAGAGAATGACACTGAATTTAACTTAGTGAGAATCGAGCGCAAGCATTCGGAGATGCAACACAGGGTGTCGTTTTATGGGCATGTTTGCACTTAACTGACAAAAGTGGATTTGTATGCCGCATCGAGGTTTTCAAAGCGACGCACCATATATCTGGCAGATCAGAGGCGCAACGGAGAGAGTAGGAACCCGAACAGGCACGCACAAGCATGCATAACAAGGGACCTGTCGCCTATCTCCTCTCATTTCCGCGAAATGCATTGAATACCAGACAGCGACGGAAATAAACATCAAGGTTACTTGAGAAGAGGTTGCTATTCAAGACAAGTCAAGTCAAAAATGCTAATGACGCTGGTGTACACAAAGGCAATGTGTATGACTGGGTTGTGTAAATTGGGATTCTGCTCCACAAAAACTAGTCGCACAAATGTAGGTAAGCTGGAATGGTATGATGAATGTAAGCAAAGTGAAACATGGGCTGTGACCAAACATACATTTAGATCACATGTGCAGGTAGTGCAATTTTCATTGGTGATTGCTTCCAGTTGGGATGATTTCATTCAGATCTCGAGTCCCAGTGTGGTAACCTTATAAACTCTCCAGTTCCACACACAATTAACACATAATCTTACAGGAACAGGAACACTCCTGCTTCCTGTTACCTCTGCAAACCTCTTCTTTGCTCACTCCCACTCTCTGCCCTTCCTGCCCAACCTCACTACAAATCAAAATCGTCCTTCTATCATGAGGTCCAGGTGAGATGGCAACAAGCACACTGGAGTCACAGAAGAACTCCCCCGATCAGACGATATCCTTGAATCTTTAGACTGCATCTTCAGGCTATTAGCTGGCAGGTTCATATTGTTGGGCCAATTCACCCCAACAGTATGAACCCGCATGCTAATAGGCAAAAGATGCAGTCTAGAGATTTGAATTAGTTTTATCCTGGCATCCTACCAACTAATCACCCTTGGTTGACTCATGCTGTTGGATTGCTTGTCATTCGCTATTAAAATACACCACGAGACACAACTCTACTCCCATGCAAACAGTGACTCTACTCGGCTGGTTACTCCTGGCACATGGGGTCCCTTTGCAGTTTCTAGGCTGCGTCTCCACGCGGTGCTCTGCGTAGTCGCAGCAGCAGAGCTACATTTGGACTCCGACTACCGAGGCCACGTTTCCTTTTCTGATTTCCCGATGGTCGAAGCCACACGGGTCTCGTGCTACAGAGTTAAACCCGGGGGTACCCCTCCCTGACCACACCTTCCCTTCATCCGGGCTCGTCCCCGTCCGGCCCGAGAGACGAGAGAGAACCGCAGAGACGAGAGAGAGAGCCTTCCGCCTCAAAATAAATGCACATTTGTTTGTCAACGCAGTTTTGATCCGTTTCTATAGACCTGTTGTTTAAATGCTCCAGGACATCCTCGTGGTGGCGGGTGACGGCCTACACACGAGTCCGCTCTGCTCTCCTTCCTGCGCCAATTGTTTGGGCATCAGTGTGTCAATCAGCGCAGCGGAGAGTGGCTGGGCCGGGCTCCAACAACGAGTGAGATGTCAGACCGGGGGGGGGGGGGGAGAGTGGCTGAGGAGATTGCTTCTCTTACAACCAGCGACGCGTTGTGTTTGCCAAACCTCGCCGGGAATAATGTTTGTTCGAGCTAACTATAGCCCTACGTGGATCCGTCTTATCTAATTCAGCAAAATTTGTTTCTGATCGAAAGACAATTCGCCCCCTGATAAAAATACATACTTTTTACAAGTCTAAAAGAAATCCGGTTGATATAGTCGCTGAAACAAAAACGTGAGCGTAAAACATGTGCTCAAAGATCGCCAATATTGAGCCATTACCCAAAAGAACGTCTGCTTCCTCGAATCCGGGGAGCAATTAAAAGCGAGCGCTCATTTTGGGGTGTGTGCAGGAGCAGTGTACATGCAGGTGAAAGGAGCAGTATGTAAAGTTAATTAACTTTGCTTTTTGTCCCCATTCCCACCGTGCTCATTACCTTTAAAGGGAGCCACACAATGGCACAGGTAATTACCAGGCTGGTCAATGCAGGAGCCTCCGTTCTTACACGGAAAAGAGGAGCACTCGTCAATGTCATGGTCACATTCAGCGCCTGGGACGAATGAGAGGGAGGGAGGGAGGGAGAGAGAGAGAGAGAGAGAGAGAGAGAGAGAGAGAGAGAGAGAGAGAGAGAGAGAGAGAGAGAGAGAGAGAGAGAGAGAGAGAGAGAGAGAGAGAGAGAGAGAGAGAGAGAGAGAGAGAGAGAGAGAGAGAGAGAGAGAGAGAGAGAGAGAGAGAGAGAGAGAGAGAGAGAGAGAGAGAGAGAGAGAGAGAGAGAGAGAGAGAGAAAAGAGAGAGAGAGAGAGAGAGAGAGAGAGAGAGAGAGAGAGAGAGAGAGAGAGAGAGAGAGACATGAGTCAGAGAGACATGAGTCAGAGAGACATGAGACAGAGAGACAAGAGACAGAGAGACAAGAGACAGAGAGAGAGAGACATGAGTCAGAGACAGAGAGAGAGACAGAGACAGAGTCATAAAGAGAACATGAAGAAGAGGATGCCGAACGATGTGCTGCTCAAACCTCTCTATTCAATAAAGGATGTGTTTTGGTTTTGAACACCACGACCTGAGGTCAACGGTGAGCAAAGGGACTGACCGGTGAAGCCGGGCAAACAGACGCAGTGGAAGCCGTCGGCCAGGTCGATGCACGTCCCGTGATGCAGGCAGGGAGAAGAGGCACACTCGTCTATGTTGATTTCACAGTAATTGCCTGTAAAATAATAAGTTCAACAATATGCAGTGTTTACCATGATGCCACAAGAAAAAGAAATGCAGCCACAAATAATGTTGTTTTTTTTACGCAAACAAGAATCTAAATTATGCAGATTCCCTTTCAGAGATAATGTTTAAACATTTAAACATGTTTGCGCTCAGTCCCATTTGGCTGGGCCCGAAGCAAAGCACTGTGCATCTGCATACGTCGCAGACACATTTTCAAGAAATGTAATTTGCTGCGTGACCTATGACCTTTGTGGCAGGGCGACATGACAGTGTACCCGCAGTCACAACATATTTGTTTACCTCCTGAGGGGGGGGGGGGGGCGAGAGGTCGGTCAATGTGTCACGCAGAGGAACTTGTTTATATCTGGATCACACTTAGTCCAGTGTTGTCCATACTCGGAGTCTCCAGACAGCTTTCAGGTGTTGGCAGGGGAGCAAGGGGCGACTGTCGTCCGGCCAGGTCTGATGCGTCACGCGGATCGGGCTATCTTCTTCATTATTAGTCTGCCACGGTCGTAACTCATGTTCAGCGTTCTTTATTTCCCCCTCGTTCGCCGGTGTCCGTCATTGTTTTTAATAATGTTTTAATCGATTTCTTAATTTATCTCCGGCTCTACCTGATATAAATCTAGACGTTTTTTGGCAAGCGGGGGAATCAAAAAAAAGAATAAGAAGATTCGCAAAAAAAACAAACAGTTTGGCTTAAGCGTGGGCCATTAAAGGATGTCAAAATATGATGGGTGCGAGAACGATGGGGAGGGTTTACACGGGACATGCTGCCTGCCTTTATGGACACGGACAGGAATAAAAACAGAGGGAAAGTGTGGGCGCCCTCTGTGGGATTCAAGGCCCTGTCAGAGTGTCGGGCTGTTGACTCCACAAAGGAAAAGCCCTGATGTGTTGTGATAGGTGAGCACACCTGTGGTCCCAGAAGGACACTGGCAGCTGAATGAGTTCAGCTCATCGATACAGGAGCCCCCGTTGTGACAGGGCCGACTCAGGCACTCATCCACCTCAATCTCACATTTGTTCCCTGAGAGGAGAAAAAAAAAACCACACATGGTTAGCAATGTTAGCATGAACATCAGCGTTGACATTACGAATCTGTAGATTGTATGGAGCAACGGATACAAGAACAAAATATAAAATAGAACCGACTCCCCTCTAACACACACACACACACACACACACACACACACACACACACACACACACACACACACACACACACACACACACACACACACACACACACACACACACACACACATTTGTGCTATATCAGCTACAGACATACATATGTACAAGAATAGCCCCCTTGTCCGAATAGTCGAGAAGAATAATTAGAGAGCAGGAACTACTACCAGTGCTACTACTGCGACGGTATCCTGGCTAACCTACCTATGAAACCAGGTGCACAGTAGCAGCTGTAGCCTTCCAGGGTCTGCTGACATATGCTGAGGACGCCGCATGGATTCGTATTGCAGTCATCCATGTTAACCTCGCAAAAGTGACCCGTTAAACCTACGGGGAAGAGAGAGTGAAAGAGAGGGAGGGAAAGAGTGTGTCCTACATGAATCGCCCTTGAGTTGTCCTGCAACTAACACGTTGGGAAGCGAATAACATGCTCACTCTATTATTAAAATCCCATCGACAGCGGGTGGAACAGGAAGTCAGTCGGGGAAGGAGACATGAGAGCGGGGGAAATGAAAGGCCGGGACTTTTTACGGTGGTCTTTTGGTTTATCGGTTTTTGAAACAAACTGTTCTGGGCATGGGTATTCAGTTAGTCGATTTTTTTGGTGTCGATTTAACAATGTTCACACTTTGCTTTAATATTTGATGGACATTTTACAGCGAGCTAGCTTAACAGTATTTGCTATAAAATGGGCCCACAAGCCCTCCCTTTTTTCCAGATACAGAAGTTAAACCCTGGGCAACAAAACTAAACAACCTATTGAGATCTTTGATGTTGTTTTTTGTAATTTCTGTAGGATTTTAAGTCTTTTTTAATGAACAATTTCATAATATCTCATGTCATGCCCCTTTTTCTCTATATGGTGTAATGTGTCAAACTGTATATATGAAATATTAACCTGATAATATTATATTTGTTTTTTTATGCAATGATTTATTCATGTAATCTTCCCTGGATTATTCAGCCTTTAAATAAATCATGACGGATGCAAAAGGCCTGTTTGTATATTCCAGCGCACATGATTACGAAAACACCCAAGCACCACTCAGAGCAGTGAGCTGTTCCATCACGTCTCTCGAAGAAAACACTCTCTGCTAACGCTAAACATAGGAAAAAGAGAGCAACGACATCCAACACCGGTAAAAATATAAATAAAAAAGGCTTTACAGTATGCAGACATCTATCGCCGAGTTTAAAGACGATGCATGGGACCCATCAGGTTAACAACCACACCTCAACCCTGTGGTAAGATCCACGCACGTCGGGGCCACCCCGGCACAGCCCCCCACAGCACACCCCCCCACCCAGTGCCCTAGGGGGGGGGGGGGCACCGTGCGGCCCTGTGCACGCCACCCAACACACAGACCAGTAGGACTCTGGCATCGCCTCACACGACACACTCCTCTCGGGGGTCTCGAGGATTTGAGGCGCACTTGTTCCCCATTGAGGCGCACTTTAGTGCCATAGAATCCTGGAAGGGTGCGGGAGCATTGGTTTGCGGGTGTGTGTGTGTGTGTGGTGGTCCCGGTTTGTACGGGACTTCCCTGCAGTTGGTGGTTTGCGCTGGGGAGAACCATTGCTTGTCCTTTTTTCCCCAGACACTGGTATTACATCATCTTGCTTTCTGACGATTTGCATATTTTATGGTGTTGCCAGCCGCAGCCTAAAGGCACTGGACCCTGGGAAGGGAGTCGGAAGAACGCCCTGAAAGTCTCCAGCTGAACACAACACTGAGGAAAGTGGGAGTGTGCATGTTCTTTGTTTGTAATTATACACTGATTCTTTACGGATTTCTGAATGTATGGAAACAAAGTTAAAGGGTAATACGGGCCCCTCGACGCAATCAATGACACAAGTGTGTTTGACATGCCTTTCAAACATAATTTACAAGGGAGATTATAGTGTGGATACACACACACACACACACACTTATAAACATAAGCTTTAATTACGGCAGATATCATTCAACAGCAATATAAGGGAAAAATATATATATACTTGAAATAATTAAATGAACGTGAAATGACCAAAGAGCTTGATTACCAAACAAAGGAAGGAAAGCAATCTCAAAGTGCCTTTTGAACTCGACGCAACGATTCTGTGATAAAGTGTGCCCTGTGTTTCTAGAGATTGTGAGAGTGTGTGTGGAGAGGGGGGGGGCGGGGCGGGGGAGGGGAGTGTGTGTGTGTGGGGGGGGGGGGGGTGTGTGTGATGCCATACCTGGCTGGGCACAAACACAGCCAAGTTCTCCAGTGGTGGACTGGTAGCAGGTTCCCCCGTTCCGGCACGGCGTTTCATCTGAGACGCAGGCTCTGACGGGCGTCGAGCAGTTTTTATCTGACACGGAGGAAGAGGGGAGAATAAAGCACAACGGACAGAAAGAGCGGGGAGATGGAAGCACATCAGAGCAGGGATAAAGCCTGCGTGCCCATAGATCTTTCTTGGAGAGAACTGTAACATGAAACGCGGCCGATTGCCGTAATCTACAACGAACACACGTTGCTTTATGTTTTGTATGTGAAAAAGGCTACGGTTCTAATGCACAACATGATGTGTATGCAAATTTTCTGGACTTAGATAATGTACGCTTGGACATCTGAAAGCTATGTATTTGACGCCTGTGCTTTGATATTTTGTACATTAATTGATGAATGCACACGCACGTGCACGCACAGATATATATATATATATACAAATCCACATTTCTCTCCCTCTGTCTCTTTCACACACGCTCTCTCTCTCTCTCCTCCCTCCCTCTCTCTCCCTCCCTCTCACCCTCACTCTCTCTCTCTCTCCCTCTCCCTCACACTCTCTCTCTCTCTCCCTCCTCCCTCCACACTCCTCTCTCTCTCCCCTCTCCCTCCCACCTCTCTCTCTCTCTCTCTCCCTCACACCCTCCCTCTCTCTCACACCCTCTCTCCCTCTCCCTCTCTCCCTCCCTCACACCCTCTCTCTCTCACACCCTCTCTCTCTCACACCCTCTCTCTCTCACACCCTCTCTCTCTCTCTCACACCCTCTCCCTCTCTCCCTCTCTCTCTCTCTCTCTCTCTCTCTCTCTCTCTCTCTCTCTCTCTCCCTCTCTCTCCCTCTCTCTCTCTCTCTCTCTCTCTCTCTCTTCTCTCTCTCCCTCTCTCTCTCTCCCTCACATCCTCTCTCTCTCTCTGAAGATGAAGTAAGGGATGACGACCACAGCCTACCGGTGAATCCCAAAGGGCATATGCATTCGTAGTCTGCAACCAGGTCAATACATGTAGAATTATTGGTGCAGTGTCCGTGGCCACATTCATCACGATCTATTTCACAATTCAGCCCCTCAAAGCCTACAGTGAGAGGAGAGAAAACACTCATCAAGGACACAAGGTGAATGACTAATAGCAGGGGCTGGCTGGCTTTAAAAAAACAAACAATCCTAGCATCAAATTATTCTCGCAACAAGAGATCGATACAGACATTACGGTTCAGCGCAAAGGCAACACAAATACGAAGAAATACCACAAAGAAACACATAATGACCTAGTTAACCGCTGCTGTTTCTTCGTCGTTGTTGTGCACCCGTGTTGCGATTGTATTCCTCAAACTGTGAGTTCCGTCTTTTTTGGGGGGCTGGTTTCTCAAGAACAAAAAGTGAAGTGAAAAGGAGCGAGCTCTGTTCCCATGTATTCGATTTAATTCGACCATAAACGTATTCCACTGCATGGTCACGCTACAAAATGGCTATCATTAGCGCTGTCACGGGACGGGTGTGCTGGAAGCGCATGACTAATGCGCGGCTATCGCCACCATCAGCGCGGGTCAAATTCTCATCATTTCTCAAACTGACCATGGAACCAATTTCCACCTCTCTCCATATCATAAAATTTGACAATTATCCTGACTTCATTAATATTGTATAACAGTTCTCGCCCGCAATCAAGGTTTAATCAGAGGTATGTCTCGTAAGGCCGGGTCGCGCTTGTCCACCGAAGCAAGGAATCGCGGGGAATGTGGCTAGGTATTTATGACCACGCTCTCGCTCGTAATGATACAAGTGGCTCTCACCGGCGACCGCGTTAATTAAGCATTTAAGTATGCAAATCGTCAACGCAGCAGATGACAGCCGGATGTTGTACACACATATTTGTCAATGCGGTGGGTTCAGCAACCAAATTGGAAGCTTACGCAGAGGACGAATCAAATCTTGTGGATTTTGTCAATTCGGAAACTTTGAGAAATGGGAGAGATTAGACCGAAGCATTGCTAATGTTGGTACAGGGTGCCTCCCGATAAAGTAAGCCGATGTGACTCGCTTTACCTAAGTCATTAATATCAAACCACACACAAATGTATTCCGCACACAGGAGGTAAACAGCAAATTCAAGCAGTCGAGCTTGAATGCAACAACACAACGTAGATCCTGAGGATAGCACATACCATCTGGACAGAAGCACTGATAAAGGCCGGCGCCGTCCACACACGTCCCCCGGTTGAGGCAGGGGTGTGACGCACACTCGTTCAGATCCACGTCACAGAGCGACCCTCCGAAACCTGCGGCACACGGGATATGAAAAAAACAAACCCACACATATTGAATTGCACTCGCTTGGCTTAGTTCCTCGGCCAATTAAGATCCTATGGTGGTGGGGGGGGGGGGTTGCAGTGAGACGTCTTTTTCTTCACGAGCTGGTATTGACTCAAAGAGCCGGGCCAGACACACATGAAGATGCTGCTCACTGAGTCATTTAATCATGGTTAATAAGAGACAGTCGTTGCCATGCTGATTTATGACACCCTACTGGCGAGATGCTGGGTTTTTTTTTCCGGACATCCACGTGCATTCTGCTTTAGAGAACACGGGGCCGTTGGAACACAGCAAATCACATCCATGTCCATCCAGACATGCACATACATCATGCACACATACATATAGATCATGCGCACACGCGCACGCACACACACACATGCACACGCACACACACACACACACACACACACACCTATACACACACACACACACACACACACACACACACACACACACACACACACACACACACACAACACACACACACACACACACACACACACACACACACACACACCATACACAGCTACACACACACACACACACACACACACACACACACATCATGCACACACACACACACACACACACACACGCACACACACACACACACACACACACACACACACACACACACACACACACACACACACACACACACACACACAATTATCATAGAAATGGCTTAAAACAAATAACACTTCCAAGAGGTTATATGAATTGTAAATGGTTAAAGTACATACAGTATATATTCAAACTAAGCACGAGCTTTTGTTTAACAGGCTACAGCAAACTCACAAATGGCTATGTTTGAAAAACGTTGACGGTAATGGAAAGAGAGTGGAGCATGTGTTTCTTACCATGAATGCGCAGCAAAACATGTGACGCTACAATAGCCGACTATTAAAATATTGAATAAAGGATAATTATGAAATTATAATGACTTTTGGTTGTAAAAAGGAACTCCTTGCAGAATGTATATGAATTATAAAAGTGGTGCGGTGCAGTTATTTTTTCAAGCACTGCTATGTATATTCTCATTTGCAATGCACCAATATGAATGAATTCATATTTCCTGCTTGTGTCATTTTGATTTTTTTCAACAGACTATAATACATTTTCATAAACGTGTTTATTAGGGGTCATAATCCTTACATCTTCATTGTCATAGTTCATCCTGTTAACTAGATCCCTCTAAAACATCATTGTGTAAATTCAATCACAAACAACCATTTATTTTAATATCCACAGCCTGTACTGCACCCAGCCACAGCGAACATTATCAGGTAATAACTGTAATAACTGTAAATTACAGTCACCTCAAGTCAGATCCAAATTGACTGGAAAAAGGTGATTCAAGCCAATCTGATTAGCTGAATGCCAAGTCCGCCAACAAGAAACATTTATTATGAAAATAATACTAATAAACCATGTAGTGTGATAGCATGCCCTTGAGCGGTGACGTGGTGAGATCATCTCGCTGCGGGGTTGTTTGCATTTACATAAGAAAACGCTCACCATCACTCACTCTGACGCATGTCAAGCATAAGTGCAGAAGGAGTAATGAAGTTCAGGTTATTGATTGGGCAACATGAACTACTATGTAATAACCGTTCAGATGAAAACAGGCGTCAGACCACTCGCTGTACCCCGTGAATGATGATTGGGCTTGGCAAGTAAATATTTTCATTCAAAGCACCAAAAGTTAATTGCATTCAGATAATTCCCCTCTTCATATACCTAATGCAATAGAGGTTCTAACCTATGGGAATGTGTAGTGATATGTGGAGTGAATGGCGGCCAGAAGAGTGGAAGCGAATTGTTAGCCATGCTAGATAAAGCAAAGGTAAGCCAGGCTAGTTGCCGCCAAATGTTAGCCATTCTAGCTAAATGTAGAGGTTAGCCAAGCTACCTCAAAATAAAGTTTAGCCAGGCTTGCTAAGGTAACTTGCAAAGGTAAAGATTAGCCATGCTAGCTAATGATCAAGGTTTCTTTGGTTTACCCAGGCTAGTTTGAACAAACGATTAGCCATGCTAGCTAAATATCAGATAGGTCAACTAAAACAAATGGATTACCATGACAGCATTTTAAAACCCAATAACCAGCAGGATAATAAGTCTGCTCACTCAATAGGGGAGAGGGGGGAAGGGTCAATCAGGGATGAAGTCCAACATCATTCTCTACACACCAACCATCCATCACCATTTTGTGTCAATATTTCTTCTCTTAAAAATCGGTTGGCGTGAACAGCAGTTTACGCACAGGTGAAAGCGAGTCTCATGGTGCGTTTACTGGGTGACCTCACCTTACCTCTTTCACATTGACAACTGACGCTTCGGTCTCCATCAGCGGCCTCGGCGCAGTGGACCGTGTGGTCGCTGCACACTCCAGCAGAGCACAGGTTCACGTACACGGAGCAATCGTTCCCTCCGAAACCTGAAGCCAGACACACACCAACGCAATTAAATTCACTACACGCAGGCGCTTGAATTTGCATGCATTTATTAAAAGAAAAGAAAAACACAAGGTTATTTAAAAGGCCAAATCTATGACAGTTTTGCGTTCTATTGCTTCGTTTTGTACCTATAATGCTTATTAGAGGCCGAACAAGATGCTTTATTACGATGTCATAATGTGACATCGCTTGAAACGTCAATGATATCAAATGTTTTCTACATGGACACATTGAAATGTTACTCAACTGTTGCTCATCTGCTGGAAACCATGTTAGCATTATTTTATGCCGCCTTTGACACGTAATTTAAAGCCGAACCACTCAAAGCACGTAGGCCATGTTTTGTATACAGAAAATAAATGTAATAAACCGACAAAGTGCCTTCAATTTGTATGGGAAATCTAGCAAATAAAATAAATAAAGAGCGCGTTTGATGACCTTCCAGCTATTCTCTCCGTCTCGTATGTATTGCCTCCACTGGTTAATGGACAGCTATTGGCTCCAACAAAGTGTTTCAGAAGTGCTTAATAACCAATTGTGCGTGCAATCCACTCTGAGGTTAATGTTGCATGAAGGAATGTCACATTTACAGTGTCACCCTCTCCAAATGGGACTCCCACTGCAATGTTGGCTTACTTAAATTCGAAAGGCAGGAAGACCATGGCGTGAAACAATCACCGGGTTCTCCCAGCCTGACTAACTAAAGTAAGATTAACATGATGAAAGGGTTTGATTTTAAAATGCAGTGGCAGAGTTTAAGTCTCCAATACTACTTAAACAAACAGTGTTTAAATACATTAAAGCAAAGGTATTGTGTGTCTGTGAGCAAACTATACGTACACACAGTTCAAGTAAGGTTTTACAAAAGCACGCGATTTTAAATCGTCCTAAAACATGAACTGATAACAGTCTTGTGTGAACCTTCAGGCATCGTTAGGACAAGTAACTGTGACATTTGTGAGATGGTTTTTTTTCCTGTGATACCTTTCACTACACCGTCCCGACAGGAAGTGCTTTATCCATATTTATTAAACGAGCAGGAAAAATCACTTACACAACTAGATTTCTGCAAGGCAAAGTAGATCAAGGAGCACCTGTCTATAAATCTGCCACAGAAACCCAGGGGGTAATGGGGGAGCTACAGCCACTACAGTGCTCTGTTTTCCACCCAAATCAACTTACGGTGAATGTTTTATGAGGACCAGATGTACGCTGACGAATGGGATCTCTCTGCATTTTACCATTGTAGTGAATGATTGGGAAGGCTTTAGAAAACAGAGAATATGATAATATAATAATATACTGTGATATTTGTTACTTTTTATTCAGACAAACATTGTTTTATTAAGACGGCGTAATGCAAAAAAAAAGAATAGCATGTAAACAAACAACAAAATAAACAACAATGAGTTGCGATTTTGTATTTTTGTTTAAAAATGCTGCCAAGGATGATTCAGTAAGGGAGCACTGTACTGCCCCCATCATTTTCTTTCAAGTGTTTTTGTGCTTTACATACTTAGATTTGCAAATGTTTGTGTACTTTTGTTTCGAGTGGGGTTGCCATGACAGAGTAAAGTGAATGTGACAGATGAGAAAGGAAACAATGAAACAATTTGACATTAATTGAGTGGTATACTCATTTTTTTGGGCTAGCAAAATAAGTTTTGCATGTAGTTCAATGCTTTATGTTGCATAATAGACTTTAATGGTGGATTTTATAAAGCAAATCAATTTTTTTCGATTTTGTAAAAGGCTGAAAGTGGTAGGTTATGTGTAAAACATAAAAAAATATGTTTTACATGGCAACATTAAAACAAAGACAGCACTATGTATCTAGCTATCTCATCTTAAATCCACACCTCATAAATAATGCATAGCGACGAGGTATTCTAATCCCCCCCCCCAGTAGGGCTGAAGGGCACGGCCTTCAGCCCTACTGTGTTTCTGTTTTGATCACAGTCATACAACTTCAACCTCACCATACGCAGTTTCAGTCCTCCATTACCATTCGAAACGCAACAGCAACAAACAATAGCTATGACTACAGCCTCTAGTCATCAGTCCCCTATGTCTTCCAGTCATCAGTCCCCTATGTCTTCCAGTCATCAGTCCCCTATGTCTTCCAGTCATCAGTCCCCTATGTCTTCCAGTCATCAGTCCCCTATGTCTTCCAGTCATCAGTCTCCTATGTCTTCCAGTCATCAGTCCCCTATGTCTTCCAGTCATCAGTCCCCTATGTCTCCCAGTCATCAGTCCCCTACGTCTTCCAGTCATCAGTCCCCTATGTCTTCCAGTCATCAGTCTCCTATGTCTTCCAGTCATCAGTCTCCTATGTCTTCCAGTCATCAGTCTCCTATGTCTTCCAGTCATCAGTCCTATACGTCGGCCACCCTATCAGTCCCCTATCTGCCTAAGCCCACTGATTGTCGGCACACACGTCATGTGTGTGTGTGTGCGCGTGTGTGTGTGTGTGTGTGTGCACAGTCATCAAGTCTCCTATGTCTTCACTCATCAGCCCCTAGGTCTTCCATTCATCAGGTCCCCATGTCTTCCAGTCGATCAGGTCTCTATGTCTTCGAATCAGCAGTCCCTACTTCCAGTCATCAGGTCCCCCATGTCTTCCATCATCAGTTCCTAGTCATTCAGTCCCCTA
>OLKM01001833.1:21299-44593 GCA_900291075.1 Melanogrammus aeglefinus | reverse complement strand
CGTGTGTTGTGTGTGTGTGGTGTGTGTTGTGTGTTGTGTGTTGTGTGTGTGTGTGTGTGTGTGTGTGTGTGTGTTGTGTGTGTGTGTGTGTGTGTGTTGGGGGGGGGGGGGGGGGGGGGGCAATCCGCCCCTGCTGGAAGGCCGATGAGTTATCCAAGACATTTAACAAAGACGACAACAACAGCCCAAAACATTGTCGGGATTACCCAATCTCAACAGCTCCACTGAAGTGTCCCTCCTCATGTATCAGCAGCAGCTCTGGTACTGAGCGTGCTTGAGGAGAGCAGTGAGAAGGTATGGATATGAAAGGGTTTCTTTCCTGAGTGTGGACATGGACACACTGTCTCGAATTCAAATTGAATGGGAAACATAAGATCTTTTCTAACCCTTTTTATCATAAAATAACACATATCACCCCTAACCAGTCAATGTATATTTATATTTATATAAGTATCTACTCTGATTTGGCGCAGTCTTGGAGAAAATGGGCAGAATATCTAGTGAAAGGCGCCAGAATACAGATTGGCGACTGAAGGCATATTGAAGGGAATATAAACAACTCCACCAACACCACCACCACCATCAGCAGTGCACCACCAAGTACTGAAACCAAACAGCAATGTACTCCGGCTTTTATACTAGGGGTCAGGAATCTGATGGGTCTCAATCATCAAAAATGCATGAAACAACTTTTACAAATGTACGTCATGATGACAATCAAACAATGGGATCATCCATGTCTAACAATGTGCTGGATTGATTTGAGCAGATGAATCATCAATCAACGGCCATATCTTTATGAATTCAACTACTTTGGATGAAGTTAATAGGCCTTTATTTATTCAGACTATGTTTATTCATTTTTTAATATAGAAATAAAATAAAATCTGTGCGTGGATCAGAAGAAAAATAATGTATACCCTATTATTAATAGACAATGAAATACACTTGCCATTGTCACGCTTTGTGCATTTTATTAAGTTCACTCGCAGTGAGGTTGGAAAGAGGTCAAACCAAATCGTCCAAAGCGTCACATCGTGGACAGAGAGACCTTGGGGCCACACGTTGTTCCTTCTCTACTCACCAAGAGGACAGGTACAGTTGTAACCGTCAACCAGATCCACACAGGACCCTCCGTTGACACACGGCCGAGACCGGCAGTCGCCTACGTTCTCGGAGCAGGTCCTTCCTGTGAGGAGACAGAGTGAATGTGACAACTCTCTAGTCTCCGGGGGTTCAACACAGGAAGCTAGGATGACATACGATCAAGAGGGGCACCTCTCGAAGACTTCGTATTCATTAGTCATGTGTTATTAGCTTTTAATGAACAAATCTGGATTCCAACAGCAGCAGACTGTCACAACATCTTAAATAGCCTTTCCATAATGGCCAAAGTATTAATGTACTCAAACAGTGACTTGCACCTGGCATATTAAACAAGGCATTGGTTTCATTAAGTGGCTGACTCTCCCCGTTTCATCCTTCATTTGGGTCTGTGCCAAAATACCTGCGTTTGGTCCCATATACATTATTCCTTTGGGCATATTATACAGTTTTCCCCCGTTTAAGTGCTGGTTTGTCCTCACGACAAGTTGAGGGTTTCCTCTGTGCCGAATCCACACGTCGCCACTTCAGTTTTATGACACTTATTTGAACCATCATTTGTAGGATTTGCATTTTTCCCACCCCGCTGGGAAAAACCCCGGGAAAATCTCAAAAAGTCTGCACGTGGGGTTTTAATCCTAATCTCGACGTCACTCAACATCACCCCATCGCCTGTTCCTCGACAAAAAACCTGGAGCGGTTTTCAGGGCCTCGTACCTCCATACCCGGGGGGGCAGACGCATCGATAACCCCCGAACAGATCCACGCAGGTGGCCCGGTCCGCACACGGCCCCGCGCCGCACCCGTCCACCCGGACCTCGCACAGCGGCCCCTGGAACCCCGGCGCGCAGCTGCAGGTGAAGTGGGGCCCCTGGTCCACGCAGACGCCGTGTGGCGAGCAGGGGTGACCCACACAGTGGTCCACCACGCCCGCCTCGCAGTAGGGCCCGGTGAACCCCCCGGGGCAGGTGCAGCTAGCCAGGGGGCAAGGGCACGGGTGTTCATTGAAGCCTTCGATTCGATTCACTACCAAACATTTTGATTTGTTTAGGCCCTTAATCACAGGTACAGTCTTAAAGGGCTTAAAAGGCCATATACTGTATCTATGACCCCCCCCTAGCCCCCCGGAAAAAACTTGATTAGCAAGGAAGAAATCTGGAGAAGGAACGCAGAGTGGGGTCTCCCTCTTTCCAGGGATGGTCAGGAGTGCATGGGGTCCCATCGTTGACGTATACATACATACATACATACATACATATATACAGGCAAAACATAATAATAATCCTTCAAATGTACTGGTGCTTTTCCCCTCACACAGGACTACGGTCTGACACCGTGCTGTCACCGGTATCCAGCGCTCCCAGAACCCACCGAGAGACTGTTCCCCCCCCTGGCCTCCAGGACTCACCTGTACCCGTTAGCCCCGCCCCCCCAGGCCCTCCAGGAGTCACCTGTACCCGTTAGCCCCGCCCCCCCAGGCCCTCCAGGAGTCACCTGTACCCGTTAGCCCCGCCCCCCCAGGACTCACCTGTACCCGTTAGCACCCCCCAGCCCTCCAGGACTTCACCTGTACCCGTTAGCCCCATCCCCCCCCCCCCCCCCAGGCCTCCAGGACTCACCTGTACCCCGTTAGCCCCAGCCCCCCCCCAGGCCCTCCAGGACTCACCTGTACCCGTTGCGCCCCCCCCGCCCCCCAGGCCCTCCAGGACTCACCTGTACCCGGTTAGCCCGCCCCCCAGGACTCACCTGTACCCGTTAGCCCACCCCCCAGGACTCACCTGTACCCGTTAGCCCCCCCCCCACAGGCCCTCCAGGACTCACCTGTACCAGTTAGCCCCCCCCCCCCGCCCCCCCAGGCCCTCCAGGACTCACCTGTACCCGTTAGCCCCTCCCATGCATGTGGCGCCGTTCTGACACCGGTGCTGAGCACAGTCGTTGGTGTTTATGCGGCAGTTGGGCCCGGTCCAGCCAGGCGTGCAGCTGCACGTGTAGCCGCCGCCGCGCCATCCAGGTAGCATCGTCCTCCGTGAGCGCAGGGCTGTAGACGGGGAGCAGACACCCCGTTTAAGGGATCAACCATTCTAGATTTTTTTAGGACCGATACTGTTTTCGTTTTCATCAGCCTTAGCCGATGACCGATCCGCCAATACCGATTTTCTTGTGCCAATATTTAGAACCGATACTGCTTTTGCTCCCTCAATTTACATCATAAAATTACACTGTGATGATAACAAATGTCACAAGTTCTCAATTCAAAAAGGAAAATGTATTGAACTTTCTGTGAATCAAAAAAAAATCTGTGAATTAAAATCTAAATAAAAAAAATAACGGTGAAAAAAATTGACCGATGCCGATACACGTAAAAACGCATATATCGGTCAATCACTACGATGGCTCGGTTGGGCATTGAGGGCTTTACTGTGGTGTTTCACAGGTGTTCCCCCCCGAGCCATGCGGGAACAGCAATATACACATCACCACGCATGGCTCGGATGGGCAGCGAGCTGTACTGTGGTGTTTCACAGGTGTTCCCCCCCGAGCCATGCGGGAACAGCAATATAAACATTACTAGGCAATGACTCTGCTAATAATTCTGCTGATCGGGACTCGGTGTGAATGAGGGGAGTTATTAGCAGGCAGGGCGCTTATGAATACTGATCCTTGACTTACGGGCTGAAGATCATATAGTCTATCATGTGATGTTGAAATTGGGTAACATGCAGGTCATTGGCGGATGGACCTTCAAACAAGTGGGCTTAATCGTCTTCCTCTGCAGAAATCTGATATTCTTTTATATTTGCATTCCCAACACCTTGAGGCATGAGGCCCCAAAACCCCCAAAATGATGAGTTTGTTCCTCGTAAAATACATGGCACGGAAACCCTGAAAGAATGACTTAAGTGGCCAGTAAAATCATCAACCTGCCACCCACAAAGAGACTGCACTTGAATTTAAATTGAACCTGAAAAAAAACGCCGAACCTGCATGTTTGGAGGGCAAGGCGTGCGGCAGGTGTAATTCAGCCCATCTGGAAGGTCCAAACACTGGGTCTGCGGTGGGCATGTGTTCCCGGGCAGCAGGCAGGCGTCCACACCCAGCTCACAGGCCTTACCATGGTAATCTGCAGGCAGAGTCAATCACTGACATTGGCGGGCTACAATAGCAGTAGTTTAACCAGTCACCTTCTTTTTGAATACAAATTGTACCGTAGAGACACGTTTCTCGTTGGCTTAGCTAGTGTGTTTTGTTATCGGGAAATTTGGCTTCAGTC
The DNA here is from genome assembly GCA_900291075.1 of Melanogrammus aeglefinus. Taxonomy (NCBI): domain Eukaryota; kingdom Metazoa; phylum Chordata; class Actinopteri; order Gadiformes; family Gadidae; genus Melanogrammus; species Melanogrammus aeglefinus. The sequence goes on along the minus strand of OLKM01001833.1, from coordinate 40,218 downwards.
TATGAATAAAACCCCCACAACATGATTCACACTGGTCTGAGATCTGATACAGAATACCGTTACTGGATATATGATCCACTCAGTCCTGCGTCGTCAATGTATTCGATCATATTTAGTTATGAGATAGATGAGAAATATAATACAACCTAACAAAATATCCACCGTTTCCTATTACCCTGACAGTTGTTTTGCATATATACACAGAACCAAACACAAACATTCATATATTTATGTTTCGCATCATTTGAAAATCCATTTATTTGTAAAGCACTATAAAAAACTATAGATACTAGATAAATATAAAAGAGTAAAACTGAGCATCCCCTACAGTGAGATACACTGCCTACTCCTCACCCGGTACTGAGGTGTACACGGACTCTGGTAGTCAGCAGGACCAGCTGGTAGGGGGGCTACATGTGGCCCCCCTCCATGCCAGCATCAACAAGTTCTCCTGGGGGTTGGCTATCAGTTTACAGCAATGAGCGTAAATCTGGACACAGCCGGTGAAGCATAATAAACAATTACTGGAAAATTATATTACCACGGCCTTCATACGGCGACACTCACAAGGCCTTAGTGGCTTTACTGAAATATGGCAGAGGGAGCGGGATGATTTATACAAGGGAAGAATCCCCTGTCAATCTCGAGCCTGTCCTGCGTTGTGGAGAGCCCTTAAAGATAAACAGGGCGACGTTTTTATCACCGCTGCAGGGCTCGCTACGTGGTGGTGAGATGGGGTTCATCTCACATAGACACAAGAATTATGTACTGTTCTTCAATACAAACGAAATGTATGCTCACTATAACCAAGGCCGTTCGATAATAAAGTTAATCAACTTACTATTAAGCAGACCTCTTATCCAAGAGAAGTAATGTTAAAAAAAAGTCCATCAAATCATTCGGTCGCAGTGATCTTGCTCCAAGGTTGCCTACAGGTAGACTTCGGTCAATGGGTTCCGAACCCACAACCTTTCAGGGGGCGTGGGGGTAGCTAAACAACCTCACCGCCAGCCCGTCCGTCCTCCATCCTCCTTCCTCCAACCAGGGAGAAAGACTCCCTTTACAGACCCTTAAGGCTCAGCCCCTGGCCTCCTGAGCCTTCTCCAAACGTACGGCTTGCATCTCCCAATCGGGGAAGAGGGACGGTGGGGCCGGGACAACGTACCCTCGGGACACTGGCAGCGGTAGTCTCCCCCCAGGGCCACGCACGTCCCGTGGTGCTGACAGGGGCCGGACTCACACTCGTCCGTCTGCGTCTCGCAGTGGCGTCCTGTTGGGGAGGCGAGGGGAGTGGGGGGTGCATTGAGCGAGTTACTTATTGTGACTGTGAGAACATGATGCAAGGTCACTTCATGGAAAGACAGATGATGAGAGTGGGCGTCCTTATGGATGGGACAGCTTATTGTTCATTTATAAGGAAAAAGGCAGCACCACACCACACGTAAGGTATATAAGATAAAACGGAAGTGGTTCGGAGAAGTTTACAGCCAGTATGTGTAGCAAAAGGTTTCTTAAGGTTAATCGATGTACTTATTGTGTATAAATGTGCTTTAAGAGAAGACTGCGGGAGACTGCGTCCAGTAAATGATGCCACGCGCTTAAAAATAACCCTGGTTCTGCAATTTGTAGCACAATGAGGCTGAATGGTGCACTGTTAGTGTTGTTTATGCTGTCAAGTGAATTTCACCAAGCGTGAGCTCTTGCAAATGAAGAAAAACAGTCTGAAAAAGTTAAATTGGTCATGCATGCTCTATTTTGAATTATGCAATAGGGGGGATTTATTTAAAGGATTTTGCTAGTTAAATTGGTCTTAACATTAGCCGACACACAGAGACTAAGCTCACAAAGTGGCGCTCAGGACTTGTGGGTTGCCGGTCCAATTCCCGGTTCCACCTGGCTTATTTCAAGGTGCCCTTTGTCAAAACTGACCAATCAGAACTGGTTCAGATCGGACATTTCCCCTTCCTGAAGCAGAAGTGAGCAAATCATCCACTAATATAATGAGGTTACATGACTTTATCTGTGACATGTCAATGGCACTTCAAAATGTGTAACACGGTGTTCATTTATAAGGCTGGTTTTTTTCGGAGCAGAATTTTGAATTAGTTAGCTTCGCTACATCCACGTCACTAGTACACCAAAATAACTACTGCCATGGAGTGGCCACCCTTCTGGCATGATCATAATTATCGTACAAACATTAAAGCATTAGTCATGCCTATTGCTGTTTCGAAAAAAAATCTATTTATGTATTCTGTTAAATCAACAATAAGCCCACTCATTTCCTATCCTGACTCATTTCTTTTTCAAGTTGTATTATTTAATGTTATTATTAGCATATCCATCATAGAACGTAGCATCGCCACATTTCTGTATGTTACCTTGTCTCATTAGTAAGACTAAATGCTAAGAAGACGTTTGTCTGGATTACATACATGATTTATGAACAGCAACCAAGAATCAGAACAACCAGCGATCCAAACAACAACAACAACAACAACAACAACAACAACAACAAAAACGTAATGAAAAAAGAAAAGCATTTTTTAGATTTTCTCTGTGAATCTGATTCATTACTTCCCTCTTCGCCTCGCTCTGGTTCTCATCTGCTAGTTGCCTAACCGTTGGAGCCAGGTTCGACAAAAACAATTCATCAGCATCATTGTCCTGTTGAAGGACCTGCATGACGGGGTCTTCAAATTGTGTGTTGCTTTTAGATTCCGCTGGGGGTTTGTAAGGGGACCTGGGGTGGAGTAGAAGGCTGGGATGGGCTTGTGAACTGAGTTGGAGGTGTTAGGCTCCATTGGTGGCCTGAAAGGGGTCGAAAGCATTTATAACCCAGGACAAGAAAGTCATGTTGTTACGACAGTATTTATTTATTAGCAAACATGACCTCTGCAGGTCCCTGCCCCAATGAGGCCAATGTGGAGGCCTCAAAACTCTTGTTGTGCAAGGCAGGTTTTTTATAAACTCTCTAACTGTGTCTACCGGGTTTTGGCAAAGGAGTTTGGCAGAGGAGAGTTTAGAGACGGACTTACGTGCGTGAGATTGCCTGATTACAATAGTGATGGACATGAATAATGAAATCAATCATAAATAATCAAACCACAATATGAATGGCATTCGTTGGCCTATTCACTATATATAGTTCTTTATCGTATGCCCTTAGCCCAAATTGGCCTTTCTTAAAAACATTCCACCATTTCCACAAGAGAAGGGATGTTTCTGTACCCCGTCAGTACAGCCGCGTAAGGCCGTGCGCCAGGGTCGAAGTTGAAGTTATTTAACCTATTAAGCGCCTCAATGTCGGGCGCTGAAATTGATGCCTGCCCCGAAGGAAACTCGAGCGTGTTTCACACGATGCCACGGCACATCAAGTGAACGCATAAAGCGAGCAGGGCGACTCACTCTTGTTGTTCCCTCCTTAGAAAAGCCCTCTGTGTATTTATAATGAGACATTTAGCAGACGCCGCTACCCGAATCAGTGCACAAGCGACGGCTGGGATCAATACACGGTGTGTATGCCGGTCCATTAAGCATGTAGCGGGTCACGCCTCACGCGTTAACATGACAACGTGGGCAAAGGCATTGATGTGGCGAGGGAGCTAAAGCAAACACGACGGCGACACGGCGGTTAGGCGCACCGCCTCCGTTCGTCGTCTCCGGGAGCAGGCGAGATTCTAGGTCGATGGTGGTGTTTGGTTTTCTTTGACGGTGTAATACCGTCCTTCCAAGAGTCTGCATTGTGGATGTTGTCGTGGGGCACCAGCTTCCCCAAACGGATTCGGTTCCGACCCTTTGTTGCGTGAATGCCCCGTTGTGAGTCTGCTAAATGCTTTAAATGTGGATGACCTTCGCTGAGACCTCAGCGTCTACAATGTCGTTCAACACTGAACTGTAGAATAGTGTAGAACGTCTAGATTGAAGTGTAGCAGTGGCGTTATACATTTGTTCAAGATAAATGAGACGTTGAAATATATATATAAAAAAAAAATATTCTGAAGTTAGACTTGGCCTTTATAGTTGTTTTCTTAGTTGTGTACTTACTGATTTAATTCTGTTGAATAGCATGAAGATATATTGCATGATGTGTAAGTATAATCTGATCCCTCATTGGCAAAAGGGGTACCTAGAAATCTGAATATCTAACTCGGAACCGTCCAAGATGTATTTTTAAACAAGCTGTCTCTCAAACCCGGGCTGTGGAGGATTTTCAATATTTGATTTGGTTAAGGGACAAAGAGTGACAGAAGTGCTTTGAGGAGGCAAGGGCTTTTGTATTCTACGTACTTCTCTTAAAAGAGGCATCCACATTTTATTGCCCAATTTGCACTTTGATAAAAAAATTGTGGAAGTCAATTATCTTAGGGATGCAACAAATGCCAATGCAACGGCAACACATGCTGAGAACTCAAAGCCTGGCTCAATGAACGATGAATGCCGGGGACTCCAGTCAAACATCCAGTTAGGATCTTGGATTAGAGAGAATGTGGAGCATCTCGACAAGCCTCCGAAATTAAATTGGCTCTTCTCGGCAGCGCGGCTCACAATTCCAAAGCTAGAATTGCAAGATGCCAAAAAAATGATGAATTCTATCAGTCGCAAAGACCTTTGTGTTGTAGGAGACACTTTCCCATTACTGGAGTGGCGACAGATTTTAGGCTTGAATAGGGCAGAGACACGCCTGTCCATGCAGCTCTGCGTTAGCACTTACATGATTGACAGCTGGTGTGTGTCAGGATCTAACCGTGGAAGAGGACATACATTTTTTTTCTCCAAGCAATAGGGAAAGAGATGTTAAGGTTAGCATGTATGATTTGTGTGTATGTGTGTGCCAATATTAGTGTGTGGGTCAGTATGTCTCGTGTTTCTTTTTTCTCCAACCATGAAGAGACGTGCAATTGACCAATCTTTGAATGAATGCACTGGCAACCCCCGGATATGAAACCACGTCTTATACAATACTGTGTGCACACTATCCACCAGGGCCTTTGGTCGTCATGGAACGCAGTGTCGTTAAGCCGGGCTGTCGTCACACGCAGAGAGCCTTTTTGACCCTTGCCCAGTCCTTGGCCAGTCCCACCTGCTCTATAAACCAACGGGAACCCTCACAGTCTTCCATCACACCGTAAAAGGAGGAGGGATCAGGTGTGCCGGGCCAAGGAACTCATTTGGCCAGAGGCCAAGAGATGCATTGGTTTCACTTTCGCTTTCACCCAATATAAACATGTATTACTTGGCTGTCATCCACCGCCACGTATGACACACGGGGCCCGCCTGCTGGTAAATACTAAACCACTGAAGCCCCCTAAACAGAGAGTAGAAGAGGGAGAGGGAAAGAGAAAGAGACACAGAGAGAGAGCTGCGCTGCAGACATGTTTACCGAAGCCACGGCAACTGAGAAATAAAGACAGAATTCAAAGTAATTGAGTCATACAGAGAAACCGACTCAAAGAAATAACTCAAGTTTTCTATTTTCATTTAATGATACGCCAGAATTAGGACGCTACTTAAATTTTGATAACTCCTCATAGATATGAACCACATGTAATGCGTAGGAGCAAACGCAGGCGCGTTTCCCACACTATAACTGCAACGGATATTCCTACGCAAAAAATCATTTCAATTCATTCAAAAGTCATTAAAAACTGGAGACTTCACATCTAGGAATAGCGATGAAGTATTGACAAGCAGTCTCGCAACCCTGTGCACCACGTCTCCACCGATAAACCCCTGGCCCCCCACAGAAGTGTTTGCAGCCTGTCCAATGTGTCTGGTGTTTGGGCGTACCTGTGAAGCCCAGAGGGCAGATGCAGGAGATGAGCTGGGGTGGTGGGGTCAGCGGACGCCGGTGGTGACGCAGGTGGCGCCGTTCACACATCTCTGCGGGTGCGTGATACAGGCGTCGCCCACATGCTGGCAGAACTCCCCGGTCCAGCCGGGGGCGCAGACACACTGCGGTACACACAGCGAAGGCAACACCTTATTCTGTTTACCGTTCACTCCCCCATGTGCTGTTCACACACATTTTGTTTAGCCAAAGTGATTTTTGAGGATGCCTTCGGGGTAGGCCGCCGACGTCAGGGTTAAACCGACAACCTTCCGTCTTGAATACCAATCCCCACGCTATACCAGCCTGCCTCGTCTCATTCTAAGCAGGAACGTTACACCTATAAATCAAACAACTCCATTGTCAATGATGAATACAGCCGCACAAACCCAAACCGACATGTTACCCTAAACAACTTAACAATTACTAAAATATAAATGGACTGGCAAGTGAAGGGGCTGTTGGTAGTGGACATCATGGCTGTGATGAAGTGCTGTGTTGCAGTAAGTGTCTCGAGGTAGAGCTCAGAAGAAAACGGTGCAAGAGGAGTGTGCTGCCGCTAGGACAGAACAGCACTGATGAAAACTAATTAGGAGCCGTGGGGCATTATGCGGCTCTCTGAGGTATTGTGTAAGAACACGGAAATTCCCAAGGACTAACCAAAAGAGAGGTAAGTATGACTAAACCCGTCCATCCAAACATTATGTTCTGTTTTTGTTCGTTCTTGTGTTGAGCACGATTGCCAGAATTTATTACCCTGCCGCCCCCCATAAAATATATAAAAACCCTGAATATGAAATAGTATGTGGCCTAACACTCTTATTTATGTATTGTTTTGATATAGTTGAACTCAGATAAAACACGCTAGGCAAAGTTATAGCAGCGAAAGCCAAAGCAATATATCATCAAAAAGAGAATGCGTCGACAGCAATATAGAGACATAATGATGCACACGAGCTATCGCACATCCTAAATAATCTGCTCAGACAGTACCCAAGCCCAGACATGCATTTAAGTCATAAACAACCCCATATGTTTTATCATAAAACAATGAGCATTATTACAGCGCAGGGCACAGACAGACACAGAAACAGACACACACACACATATTTTCTGACTCCAACAGACCATTCAGCATGCAGTGGGTCATGTCTAGGGTGGGCTGGTAGATGGGCCCGGTTTCAGGCACCGCAGAGTCACATAAATATATATTTTGTTTCTGAGTACTTCATTATCCAGGAAACATTGAATTACTGACCTTGTAGCCGCCAATTATACTCAAACACAATCCCTCATTCGGGCAGTTGATATTGAGCTGCCCGCAGTAGTCGATTAGTTCTTCACAGTTCTTCCCAGCAAAGCCTTCAAGACATCTGTGGGTCGGTGTCATCTGAATCAATTCACCTTGCTCAATAACAGGCCACACATTTTAGACAGGATGCAGACGGACTTGAATACATGTTTGCTATGCAGTGTACACTGTGTGATTGGGAACGAGGACAGGGGGGGACTGGAAACGAATGTCTTTTCACAGTGATATTCTTTTCTTTTTAATAACGCTAAGGTGAAAGCCACGGTGAAGCAATGATTTATTTTTTTCGTATTAAAGAAACTAAAATGATATTATTGAACCGAGGCGGATGAAAATGAAGCAGCCTCTGTGAGTTACTGAACTCTATAATAGGGTTTAGGCCCCTTCCTTGAAAAGGGAAAAACACAACACTTGATGTCGAGTGCAGCCTATCATGATATCCTGTTGAAAACAAACTAAAAACCGTATAACTGTGTTTCTTTCATCCTACTCGCCCGAAGGCAGCTGTACACTTCCATTATGATTACTGGATTATAAATCACTTTTGCAATATTTTGCAAAAACATAACATAAACATAGCATCACCTGAATATACTTGTAAACATTGGAGGACAAAAAAATCAATCTCAGAAAAAATAATATGAATTTTGAAGTAACCTCTGAGGTGTGTGTGTGTGTGCATGTTTGTGCGTGCGTGTGTGTGTGCGTGTGTTTCTGCATGTGTGCGTGTGTGTGTGTGTTTCTGCATGTGTGTGTGAGTGAGTGAGTGAGTGAGTGAGTGAGTGAGTGAGTGAGTCTGTGTTTCTGCGTGTGTGTGTGAGTGAGTGAGTGTGAGTGAGTGAGTGAGTCTGTGTTTCTGCGTGTGTGAGTGAGTGAGTGAGTCTGTGTTTCTGTGTGAGTGAGTGAGTGAGTGAGTGAGTGAGTGAGTGAGTGAGTGAGTGAGTGAGTGAGTGAGTGAGTGAGTGAGTGAGTGAGTGAGTGAGTGAGTGAGTGAGTGAGTGAGTGAGTGAGTGAGTGAGTGAGTCTGTCTGTCTGTCTGTCTGTCTGTCTGTCTGTCTGTCTGTCTGTCTGTCTGTCTGTCTGTCTGTCTGTCTGTCTGTCTGTCTGTCTGTCTGTCTGTCTGTCTGTCTGTCTGTCTGTCTGTCTGTCTGTCTGTCTGTCTGTCTGTCTGTGAGTGAGTGAGTGAGTGAGTGCGTGCATGTGTGTCGGGGGGGTGGGCGGAGAGGGGATGGTGCCAGACAGGTGGGGGGTGAGGCGAGGACAAGGTGGTGGAGGGGGGCGGGGGGGCGAGGGGGCGGGGGGGGGTGACACCATCTGACAGGGGAGTTCTGGCATGGCCTCGATTAGGCCCCGGAATGCACATCACCTGCAGGCGTAATCATCTCCGCGGGAAACGCAGCTGCCGTTGTTCAGGCACGGTGACGGGAGGCACGGCCTGGCCCGCCCGCCACACACTGGGTCCTGGGCGCCTTCTGCACACGCACACTCCGAGGCCTGCGCACGCCAACACACAACAAAACGGGTCAACTCGCTTTTTCCGGTTTAGGTTTCGCCCCAACTAAGCCGGAGATCACAAACAAACAGAAGGAGAGCGGATGGCGAGTCAGGGCGTGAATTCAATATTACTGAAAGAAAAAAAAATTTGCAGGGATATTACATTTTTGTAAGAGCCGCAGGCGAAATAGCTGATATAATCTGATAGACGAGACACAACCTCCTTGGTTGGTCGATACATATATTAACGCAGCGATGGTTCATGATGAGAAGGGTATTTCTGGTATTCAGTATAACAAACATACCGTCTGCACGGACATCACCATACGTATTCGAATCGATCGTCTGCTCGGCATCTCGGGCAAGGATACTGTTTAGTTTGTGCGTCTGCGTGGATCCTGCTCATAGTAAATATCAATGACAAAGATGTCACGGCAGTAAACACCGGGAGCCGCACACACACGCGACCCCGGTAAAAAAACTTTGTTAATTAATATTAACTTTGTAAATATCGTTGTAAACTTGAACTCCCAATGTTAAATGCTAATTTAACAATGACGTAGTTAATTACATTGTTGTTAAATCCTCATTTAACTCTTGGACTTCGTCCAATGCCCATCCTCAAAAGTTTAACAACCCCCACTAACCCTCACCTATCCCCTCCGTCACTCATCATTAGCTAAGCACCCGAACTCGAGCGGCAGTTTGGAAAAACGACCTCAATCTTTGTTCTCTAAAGCGGTGTTTCTCCACTGGTTGGGCCAAAATGGTTGGGCTCGCATGTGTCATTATTCATTAAGTCACGACCCAAAATGTAATTAAGAATTTAACAATATTGCAGTCATCAACAATGCCTTCGTGTGCTGTTAAAAACACTGGAAAACGACCAAAAGCTGAAACAATTGGGGCTAAACGCGATAAAGCAGTAAGCCGTTGAAGCATGAACTAACATTGAAACGTTAGTTAATTCGTTCTAAAGAATGAGGTTTGGCATACGCCCTGATCTAAAAACGCCCTCACGACCCACTTACGTGACGCGACCCACCACTTGAGAACCCCTACCCTAAAGTGTCACATTGTGGAGTGCGGTAAATGACGAGACAAGAGACGGAGATGGGTCGAGTCAGCTCTCCACTTCAATTAAACACGTGTTGCATGAGTTCAGAACGTAACTGCCGTAAAACAGAACTAACGTAAAACCAGAACGGTCGTAAAACGGAACGGTTATCCCAAAACCCTTTTCCTTAAAAGGTACAGTCCCCTGGTGAATGTCTTAGCGTTGTAGTTGTGGGTCACCACAACATCTTATAAATCACATTTGACTCGAGACACTGGAATAAAGACAAACTAGCGTGGCTCACGTTGGCGCAGACGTCCGACTTCCGACAACCGAACGTCAGGCAGTTGACGGCGCACGTGGGCCCGCTGAAGCCGTCCACGCAGCGACAGGAGAAGGAGTCGCCGTCGAGCTCGCACGTCCCGCCGTTCACGCACGGGACGGAATCGCAGGCTAGGTTCCTCCTCTCGCAGGCCGGACCTGAACCAAACAAAAGCAAACCGCTCCAATGCCTGTGGAGCACTTCAGTTGATCCTTTTTCCTTTTTTTGAGCCGTGTGTGCATGAAAAGGTTGAAAGTAGGAATAGACCTGGTGTTGTTATTTCCGCCTTCTGATTCATGTGATCTAATAGTTTACACGTGGTTACATATGGTGATGACCAAGCGTTCAAAGTGTCAATTATAATGACTCAACTAATTATCTAGATGATTTCTTGTATGCGTGGGAAAAATCTTGGAAACAAAAATTGGTGTAAAAAGACTTGACAACTCCTTTCACAAAGTATAGTGAAAGGAATAGGCCTACTCCGAACAAACACAGTGTGTGCGAGCAAACCGAGCTTACCTAAACTCTAAAATTACCCCTCTGCGACGCCCAATATAAAACAGCCAAAGTGTTATTTCATACCTCCAAGGAGAAGCAGACACAACGGCGTCAAAGAGGGTCCCTTCCCATAAACCCCTCAGAAAACGGGAACACACCGCGTCCCTCTCCATTACCCGGTGCTAACCAGCGCTACGCCGACACACTCCACGCCGCCGTGACATTGTATGCAAAAAGATAAAATTAGATTGAATTCACTTTGGGTTCAAGGTGAATAAAACTTGATGTTATTCCCTGGTGGCCAGAGTTTCATTTTTGTGTTCCTCAGATGGTACCAAGTGATTTATCTTTCCGCCGGCTCCCTTTTTTTTTTCCCCCCTGCATATTCTCCTTAATCCCCAAGCTGATGCACCTCCTCATGTCCCAGAGGCTTTCCGCAGCCTCTCAGTGGACATCAATCTTCCTGTGTACACCTTTGGGGCTTTGGCTATTCTTTTTACCGTATTTCCTACTGAAATCGTAAAAAAAAAAAAAGAATAGGATTTTTCCACAAACACCTCCCAAAAAATGTGTGGCGCCATGGATATGAATTTTTTCTCGCCATTGATGTACCCCCACTCACAACAAATCGATGTCATGAAAATTCAGGTTGGACTTCTCATGTGGCACACATATCGCCATACCCCATGTGGGATGCATGTTTGTATACATCGGTACAGAGGTGATTCGGGAAAGGGAATATTGAAACGTTCCTACAGTCGTTATTCGGATTGGAAAAATCAATTACAATCCCGGCACCAGAAACCCTCTTCCCAGTACAAAAAGACAAAAAAGCTGGGGCCTGTCATGCCTTAGAGCTAATGCCTTGGGGCGTCCACACAGGAGAGTCAAATCAAAAGGAAAATCTCATTTGAAATGTCCCATGAGTTTGCCTCATTATTCTGTGCGCATAGTCTTTGGCCTGTGAGGGCAGCGGCTGCTGCTGCAGCCACCAACGCTCCATTGATTAATGAGGCAACAGCAGTGAGAATGTAAAGGAAGCATCGCCGGCACAGAACTCCCAGGAAGCTGCTGGAAGGGAGGGGCGAGGCAACAAACACACACACACACACACACACACGCGCGCACGCACACACACACGACACACACACACGCAGCGATGACACACACACACACACACACACACACACACACACACACACACACCACACACACACACACACACGCACACACACACACACACACACACACACACACACACACACACACACACACACAAACACACACACAATTAAACACACACGTACACACACACAAACGCACAACCACGCACACAAATAAACACACACACACACACAACCACGCACACGATTAAACACACACACACACACGTACACACACAACCACACACACAATTAAACACACACACACGTGCACACACACACACACACACACAAACACTCACACACAAACACACACCATGACTGAGCAAAAAAAATGCTACAAAAACAACACAGTGTTGGTGCATGCAGAGAGGGAGTTGGAGGAGGAGGGGCATGATGGATTCATCTAGCTTAAAGGTAGATTAGCAATGTGTAACAAACACTTTTTAAACCTGGCCCCGGTTTTGACAGGGAACACATACATTTTCAAATATAATGTCTGGCTATCTTTTTGGGGAGATGAGTTGGATTTGCAACAAAATAACAAGGGCATTGCAAAACAGCAATTCAATGTCAATGTTGGCTTAGAAACATCTTCAATTCCAATAATAATTTATGTATTTAGTTAGGTGTGTGTGTAAGTTGAGTGTGTTCTGCCATGCTAAAACCTGAACTGTACAGAACAAACTAGAACACTGCAATAATGTTACCAGCAAAGGAACATAAGCACGAATTACTGTGGAAGGCCACCAAAAGCCATAACACTTGAAAGCCAATTGCGTTTTTACTTTTATATGTTGTGCTATGCGTTATGCATCGTGTTATGCTTCCCATTTGTGTGCGACAACCATAAAACCAACATATACAGTACATTGCGAGAGCAAATAACCCCCATTTGCACTTTAAAGTGCAAACGCCGCTAGCACGTGATACCAACGACTCCATTCATCCCGTTTATAGGCTCATAAGGGCTCGCCACTTCCTTCATATGCACCCCGACATCACAGATCATAAAGTGTGTCTGCGTAATCAGTCTCGCGATACCGGGCCACTCTGAGAGCTTGTCCGCCTACCAAAGGTTTGGTGGTTAGGGGCTAGAAGGGGGCTGGTAACGCACGCTAAAAGACTGACGCCCCTCGCATTTGACAGGAAATGTCGTCTTACCGTAAATTAGATTGGTTAATATAATAGGTAGGGCGGTTCCTGTTTATGATCCACATCAGTGGTTCGATATTGACCCATCCCTTCCCCCAAGAGCAGAATCTTCCTTTCATGTTGGGGTGTGGGACTGTGCTCCACAATAACAAAAGCCTGGATGCCCAAGGGCCCCTATTAGGCTCCTATTAGATGGATTCATGGATTTATCACTTACAGTGCTGAAAAATCACAAGGAGCGTTCAGAGGTGGGCGGCGGGTAACTGGGTGGCGGCCATTAAGCACTGAGCGAATCGGGAGGTGATGTTGACCTACAATTCCCCTGTTTGTGTAATTCCAATGTTTCAGAAAAAACATCAAAGCACCGGCTTACTTAAGAAAACTAATCGTTGAATGTTTAACTTTGTGTTCTTAGGCTTTTACATTACTCCTCTCACTCGAAACACACTGCAGCCCCTTATTTCTTTCCCCTTTTCCTCACATTAGATTTGTTTGTAGTCTCTTATTGTGAAAGCGGCGGCCCCAGCAAAGCGCTGAGAGTGCCGAAGGCTAGTTGGAAACACTGCATCGCGGACGGCGCGACTCGGCCAATTACTGCGGCCCTGCTAGTCGTGGGGGCCGACCTACTGTGAGGGCAGAGAAACTCTTTAAAGCAAGGCCTTTAATTGAACAAACAACCCGAGCACAGAACGTGGCATCCAGCAACGCTTGGCTAAGATGAATGGACGCCTGTTTTCTGGGCGGGTTTCAGACGTTGACTTGATTACACTTGATTGGATTTGTTTTCCGTGAGGTCAGGCGTTAAGTAGTCTCACGAATCAGACTTTTCTTCGAAGGCGGACGAACTGAAGTCTGGGGGAACGGGGGCGTTTCGCTTTCTAAGGCTTTATCGTTTTTTTTCGACCTATCGGGGTGCTGGAGACGGATCTGTGGCCGCCTATTTGGATGAACCCAAACTCAGTCAGTAGTTAAAAAGTCTCTGTGAAGGTTTAATGCCATGTAGACTGGGCAGTGTAGAAATACACTCATTTAAATCACCGCCGCAAAACCTCATTCACTCACGCATATTGATTTTCTTCCATAGAATATCTCCGTAATGAAACAGGAAACGCATAGTAACTCCATCCCTTGCAGTTATTGGTTTTCGACCCCACGAAAAGCCAAATTTCGCCTAATAATTGCGGCGCAGGGACACTCCATGCTCCACACTCTGTCAAGTCGGGCGCCAAGAGGGGAGGAGCCTAATTTGCCGTCGCTCAGAGCTGATATATATTTGACTTTCTCATTGACCAATTCCATTCCAATCCGATATTGCGTCAGCTGTAATGGAATGAAATCCCGGTTTTATCGATTCCTTTTTCATAAATATACCACTATTCTGCAAGACAGCTAATTAATCAAAAAAGCAAGGAGAAAAAAAAAAGAATGTTTTGTTTTCAAAATATTTGACCTAATTAATCTGAGCTGTCATTGGGTTCGCTTTAAGTGTCCATCAGCTGCCGACAGCCCAGCCTAGTGCCTAAAAGGGCAGTCCATCACCCAATCATACAGCTAGACACCATCTCAGCCGCTCACCCTCATCTGTGTGTTGGACATCGGGCTGAAGGCGAATTGCTAGATACATGGTTGATGCACGGTGGCAGAGCAGGAGCACACTATGATATCATGATTGTTGTGCTGTGCTGCTCTGTGCTGCAGCAGAGAACAGACACAGCGCTAGCTACATTACCGGAGAAGCCCGTCTCACAGATGCACTTGAAGGACACTGGTGACACTTGAACACATGATGCCTTTGGACAGACTCTCTCACAGTTTTCCCTTCCAATGACTTCGGAGCAGTTCACCCCTGAAAGAAAATGAGAAATAACAACATCACAAACACTGAATTGGAATCAGATTGAGCCGCAGTACTTAACTGACAGCTTTTGGTTGGATTCAAAAATCAATAGTAAAACATTGGTCCTACAGGAAGGATATTGATTTGAAAACAGCTTAAGAAAGAGGTGATTAAAAATGAAGTTAAAAATCGATATAATGTCTAGCATTCAATATTTATTCATATTTACTGGGCTGATGATAACACTTTAAATATGAAATAGTTGTGGAATGATAAAGCGTTGAACTAGCAAAAACAATGAAGTTACATCAGGACTCAGGAGTCATTAAAAGCCTTTCCTGGCTACGTCCTTACCTGTAAAATGTGGAGGACACAAGCATTTATATGTTCTGTGGTCTGCATCGCCGGATCCATCGCTCAAACAAACGCCTTTGTTTCCACACGGGTTCTTCAAACACGCGTCAAACTTCTGGCACAGCTTCCCGGTGTAGTGCTGGTGGCACTGACAGCGGTACGCCTCGTCCCCGGGGCCGGCTTGACAAATACCGTTCCCGGAACAAAGGCGAACGAGTGGGGAACTCTGACAAAGTTGTCGCCTCACGGACACGTTGAGCCTGAGGCCCAGCTGGCAGAGCTGCCCGTCGCCCTCGTGTGCCGCGATGAAGTAGTGAAGGCCCGGGACCAGGCGCCCGACGGGGTACACCGGCGCGCTCCCGATTGTATCGCGACCGAAGAGCGACCCCGATCGTATCGCGCCGAAGAGCGACCCCTCCGCCGCCGCCGCCGCCGCCCCCTCGGCAGAGCAGCTCTCGAAGCCGTCCTCCGAGACATTGGCCAGCCGCACGCCGTACGACCGCAGGGTCTGGTCGGCGGACACCAGCAGTGTGTCTCCGTGCTGCAGCTGAAGGGGGCAGATCTGTGGGTAGGCGAGGGGTCGCTGGGCGGTGAGGGCCGGCGGGGCCGCGGGAGTGTCCCAACACTGGCCCCAGTCCATGCAAATGTTCTCCGTCAGCGTCAAATTGAGCGAGACGGCGCGGGGCGGACTCTGCCACTGGAGTGAGGCTTGTCGAGGGCAGAATGTTTGGCCGCGGACCACAGGCGCGATGAGGCCCACAAGAGCCAGGCCGTAAACAATGCTGAATAGTGAAATCCTCGTCATGGTTGGCTTTGCCCGATGTCGTTCTTAAGTCCCTGCTTGTTGTTTCATGCGAGCTGGATGAAGGCGGTCTGAGGCTTTACTCTGAGAAGTCTGGAATGATCAAAGGAACATGGTGTTGTAATTGAATCCTGGGGCCGTTTCTTGAGGTCCAGAAAGTCCAAATGGGTCACGATGAACGGCATCGTTACGGCTAACCTGGGGAAGATGGAGAGCTTTATTAGTGCTTGGCAGACAGTGAACCTCGGTGCATTTGTCTCGGCGGTGAATAGCGCTGATGCCCACCGGGTTGCTTTCATAATGGTAACAAGAACAATTGTTCAGACATGCATCTGAATTCGGTGTAAAATGCTTTGTATAAAAGCCTCTGCTTAGTCAGTAATACCCAACAGGGGGTACAGGTGCCCTAGGGGGTACAGCAGCATGTTCCAGGGGGTACTTTGTTAAGATTTTTTGCAAAACAAACATTACAACATGAAATTCTTTGGATTAGCTAAACATCATATCTGATTGGTAAACACATTTAGGACCAGAAGTAGAAGTACTTCTCAGCATCTTCCATTTGGAGCGCCTAGGCCCCTTTTGATTAATAATGATGCTCAAAGACAATGATGCTCAAAAATTTTAAGGATAACAATAGTTTAAAGGAAATCATTTGTTCTTTGATGTTTTTGAGCCGTACTCATGGGGCTGTGAGAGAGTACATGAGACCGAAGGGTTTGGAAACACTCTGATAAATCAATAAATGGTGAACAGCAATAGAAGCACCCTTATAATAAACTATTAAAATGAAAAAAAAACAGTTGCGAAGGAAATTGGCCAGCGTTGCTCTCATTATCAGGCCCTGAGTTTGAAAAGCAATATTTTTTTTGCTCATGGCCAGCAGTTTTCATCACTGGATGTGCGGGAGGTGACATGGCCATATATTGTGCGTCACTCACTAAGAATTATTTTTCTGGAAAAATAATTGTCTGGAAATGGGGAAATGGGTGGGAGCTGAGGGCCCCTCTGGTTTCGGCCGTCAGGCCCTGCTCTGGCCTGGTCCTATGAGACTCTTGTACTTAATTTCATTTAAACAGGGAGTCTGGCCACTCTCCATTGATAAACGATAACTCACCTGAAGATGGGTGTCTTTTGGAGTTTAAAACTATTGGATCTGCCCGGTCCCCATCTGGATCAGCCATAAGCAATCGCTACCGTTTTACTACAACTCAAACTAGCGCACGACCTCAACGTCACCGTACTCAGCCACTCCCTCCGTTTGCTGATTGGACAGCCAAAAGATTGGCTGCAGAAAACACCCGTGAATATACCACAAATCCAGACGTAGTACTGAAGGGAAATTAAAATTGAGTGGTAGTACTTATAGGCGGGCGGAACCATGCTAGCTCTGCTCTTCTCTCCAGCCCTATATAAACAGGACATCACGGGGACCCTATAGCCCAGACTGTTCCCCGAATCGTTGTGTCCTGTTTTTTGTAAGCCCATAATGACTGAAATGAATAACTGCATGGTGATAAGTATGCAGACCGTGTCTGTGTAGAACTATTATCAATAAGGAGAGGGGAAGGGACGAGAGGCACTGGGAGTGATGAAACTGAATTAAATTGTAGGGAACGTAAAGCCTTAATTAAAGCAAAAATAAATTTGGTTATTTAGTGTATTAAGGATCACTAAAATAATATAATGGAATAATTAAGAAAAGGGCTAATGTAGTCTACAAAAATATAATGAAGCCTATTACATTTTTAATGATGAAGGGCTCACAGTAAAAAGAGGTAGGCGTAATTTGTCCTAATCACAAAGCCTTTGTAAAAGCTTATTACAGGTAAGCAAGTTGTTGTGTTAAATCACCATAATCTACCAAAATGATATTGGCCAGTGTAAAGCATATTGCAAAATGACACATTTTCAGCAACACAAGCTGCCCAGATTGGTTTCCTTATTAGTGTTGCTTCAGTGATCCTTGTCTCAACGTCATGTTTCCAGAGAAATGTATAAAGCAAAGGATAGATCCGGTTACTTACAAGGTTAGAGAAATTGCATCTTTTTCCTTTACTTTATACTCTTTTGTTATTTTTTTTATCATCAAGGCATGACAACTCTTTTGTGTTTAACATCACTCACATACTGTTGCAACCAAGTTTTGTGACTGATGCCATGGCCATTGTCGTGGTAAAAGGTCAAACGTTGACTGGATTCAGTTTGTTTCCAGATCATAATTCTGTTTTGAATATTCAATCTCAATTTGAATCGTCCACGAGTCTCAATCAACAACATATTTACAGGGCAATCAATGACATATAATCATTTATAAAACGAAAAACACATACGATGACATTAAAGCCGACACAAGCAGCATTGCTTAAAAATAAACTCAGGCGACCTTGAATAAAACTTCATCGCACGTAAAGCACATTTGGCTCTGGTCACAAACAGCTCTCTCCCCGCTGCTGAACGAGCCCATCGATTAGTTTTCAGGAGAGTAACGACAGAACGAGAGCTGGCTAGCCATCAGCTGATGCAATGTGTCAGTAATTGTGACTTTTTTTTTTTCCCAGGCTGCAGGTAGTCTGCAGTCTGAATTCAGATGTGCAGGGGGATTCGATGCGTTGGCTGAAACCGTTTATTTCCTCCTCTTCCTTCCCATTCAACTACTTTCATCATGTCTGTTATACTGGTGCATATCCCACACATAAGTTAATAGGAAGACGAATGATTGCTCTGAGTTTTTATAAAGTGGAAGCCACGACAGGGCACAGCTTTCACAGAGACGCGTTTCTCAGGGAGACAGAAGAGGACAAAATGTGGTTTCCTCTAGGGGCAGAAGAAGTCACACAGACCTTAATTAACTCGAAAAGCGAAAGAAAGCAGTCACCAGCCAATTCTACCTCTTAAATGGGCAGCACGTAAATAAAGCAACAGTGAGTTGATGCTCCAATATTTGTGGGTGAATATAGTTCTGCCATTTGAAAAGTCACTTTAGTTTTGGCTCGTTGCTTCTCCAATAATTTTATGTTGAGAAAAGTTTGCCGATGTTAAACTACTTAGGAAGTTGCTGCCATTGGAAAAGTCACTTTAGTTTTGGGCTC
>OLKM01001833.1:17500-21005 GCA_900291075.1 Melanogrammus aeglefinus | reverse complement strand
CCAGAAATTTTTAGGGGCACACACCCGTTTAATCAAACATGCCGAACCCAAATATTTTACTCTTTCATCTTCATCAATCTCATGCCATCCGCTATCCAGGGGTTGGGTCCGGTCGGGAGCAGCAGCTTCAAGCAGGGGGCCCCAGAACTTCCCTTTCCCGAGCCACATTGACCAGCTCTGACGGAGGGGTCCATCCTGAGGCATTCCCAGGCCATGTGTTGAGATATAATAATCTATCTCCACCTAGTCCTGGGTCTTTCCCCGAGGGTCTCCTCCCCCATGGTCCGTGCCTGAAACACCTCCCAAGGGAGGCGGCCCAGTGGGGCCATCCTTACCAGATGCCCGAACGAACCACCTTCAACTCTTTCTAAGCAAATCAGCAGCGGCTCTAATCCTAGCTCCTACGCGGATGACTGAACTTCCCTCACCCCTATCCCTAAAGGGAGGAGCCAGCCACCCTCCTGAGAAAAACTCATCTCGGCCGCTTCGTACCCGTGATCTTGGTCCTTTCGGTCATCACCCACATCCCTCATGACCATTAGGTGAGGATAGGAACGAAGATTGACCGATAGATCGAGAGGTTTTGCCTTGCCGGCTCAGCTTTTCGTCCACAAAAGGTGCGGTAAAGCGAACGCAATAACCGCTCCCGCTGCTCCGATTCTCGCGGCCAATTCTCACGCTCCAGTCGTCCCCTCACTTCGCGCGTACAAGACACCGCGGAGGAACTTGAACTCCTTCACTTGGGCTAAAGGCACTCATTTTCCCTACCCGGAGTAGGCAAACCACCGGTTTTCCCTGCGGAAAGAGTCATGGCCTCAGATTTTAGAGGTTGCTTGTATCCTCATCCCAGCCGCTTCACACCTCTGGGCCACCATCCGATCCAGTGAGTGCTGAAGGTCACCAGGCCGATGATTGCCATCAGGACCAACATCCTCTGCAAAGAGGCAGTGATGAGATCCTCAGACCATCCGAACTGCAAACCCTTGCCCCACCACGACTACGCCTCGATATCCCTGTCCATGAATATCACAAACAGGATTGGTGGACAAGGGCGGCAGCCCTGGCGGAGGCCAACACCCACCTGGGAACGAGACTGACTGGCTGTCCCTGAGCCGAGACATCCACAGCTCTCGCTTTGCGGAGCTTTGGAGCACAAAGATTGGATGGCTCTGAGGAGAGACCCCCCCTACCCCATACTCCTCGCGCAGCACCTTCCCACAGTTTCGCCCGGGGGACCCGCGGTCATATGCCTTCTCCAGATCCAAAATATTCCACTTTCTACAAAATTTTCACTGTATTACTAATAACTATTTTGATAATAGGATGCAGAAATTACAACGTGCTGTTTCCAAATGTCAGTTGTCACATTTTATTGTGATTTCTCATCTATCCCAACGGTTTCCAGGTTTGAGCATGCATGCGTTCGACATAGACTGAAGCGCGACAGTTTCAACAGGAGTGGCCGCCGCGTTTGTCGTGCCGCTTTGACAGGACGCTCTTGCCCGCCTCGCACCTCTCCATTGAGAATGCATTATCAGGCCCAACAAAACGCCTCCCGTGTGTGAAAAGCCCTTTAATGGCACCTGGAGGCAGAGTCCTGCCCTGGTTCGGGTGACCCGCACAATTTGGACGAAATGAGTTGGGCCGCGGGGTTTCGATTTGGCGAGCGAGGCTTCACCGGTGCTTGGATATGTTTAATCAGGAGCGGCGGAGGAGTCAACTAAAACCGTCCAACAGTGGAATGATGTGGGTTTTTTTTTTGCACAACCAATCTCAAAGCACCAAGCCAAAACACCAAGATAGTGTAAATTCCCATCCCATCTAATGTTTCTAATTTTCCATCAGGTGCGGGACAAGGTGTCACGATGTCAATTTTAAAGTGGGTCTGGGTCGGTCCGGGCTACTGTCGGAACACGGATCGGATGCGGTTTGAAGTTAGGCCATATTGCGGGTACGGGTGGGTGCGGGGTTTGTAAATAAGAACCCCTTGCAGGAATGACTTGCCACTGCACACTAGCCGAGGTCGGAAGAACGAGGCAACAGTTTACTTGCTCATCATTGTAAACGCAAGTAGCAGGTTGTGAGAAATCGTTTCTCCCTTCGCGCAGACGTTTATGTGGGCGCTCGATAATCTCTCTAGGACCCTCCCCCTCGACACATTAGCCACTCACAGTGGCCATTCCCTATCCTTCTTACACTCATTGGCCTGCTAAAGATTCCGGATTCATTGAATTGCCCCTTTCCACGTTCAACGTGTAAAAAAAAAGAAGGCAAATTTTACTGGTCGCAACATGCGCGACCAGACCGATGGAAAATTCGGTTCGACACACACTGTCAAAATTCTGGTCGCAAAATGCCGACCATTTGGTCGCAGTCTGGAGCCCTGCCCTTAGGTGTTCAAAAGGAATAAGCCCAAGGCGTACATGTATTTCCTGGTCTTAACTTGAGGCCCGCAACATTCAACATCATATACCATATTTCAACAAGAACTCTCATCAAATATTCATATACTGTGCCATAATTCTGTTTGTGACAAATCAAAGTAGACATCTGTACCCTCCCGGTTCATCCAACCATAGGAGAACATAACCCCTATTCCCGTTTTGTCTGGAACCCCATGTTCTAGTTAGAATGTTCCAGGAATTGTAAGAAACGGCTTTGGCAGAGTACTCTCTTCATGGTGAACAGAAGTCCACTCTAGGGCTGAACGATTAATCGAATTGAAACCGACATCGTAATGTAATAGAACGTGATATACAAATCACATTTTTTTTCACTGTTACTAATACTGATTGGAGATCAGACACACACACCGTGATGGCTTTAATCTACTTGTTATGTCACTGCATAGTGGCACACATAAAACAATCCATATCGTCAAAGTCATGCACCCAAGGAGGAGTTAACCGTATAGAAAATACGTTTCGAGGGCCGGTGGTCTTAAACTCAAAGTGGCTCTTTTAATACCAGCGTGTAAATTAGAGTCTACTGGGAATTTTGGAAATCTAGGCTCATCATAATTCTTGAGAGCGCAGATGAGCACAATGGTTTTAAACATGTAAAAATCAAGTATTTCTCTCGAACAAATTTGCTGAGACGCCAGCCAGCCAGAATAGAGCTAGCATTGATGTTTCATATTCCTCTTTCACTCTTCTTCTCTCGCTCTCCAGATTATGCTGTGGCATCAATGAGTGTCAAAGAAGAGACCTCCAGCTGTGTGCGTGCTACTCCCTGGGACCGCCCCAGACTTCAAAGTAATGTATAAGTATGGGTTAAAGTGGGCCACTGCCAGGAGGAATGCCGGCTCGCTAGCCGGTGGACTCGTGCATGTGAATGGCTTATTTTTCTGTTTTGAGGCAAGACTTTCATCAGCTGCCAGTAGTCCTCTCTGGTCCACGGTGTGTTTTCATTTCATTCAAGAAGAGGAGGAAGGGACTAAATCAATCCCTCCATTGTGGCGCTTCTGCCTTTCTTCTGACACACACTAAGGGAGTTTTAGAAAGGT
>OLKM01001833.1:2500-15000 GCA_900291075.1 Melanogrammus aeglefinus | reverse complement strand
CTGTACAGCGGGGCATTTATAGGGCCTTTCTTCAGGGCGATTTACTTGTCGAGGCCAAGAGAGGGAACAGGAAAGTAAAGTGCCAGAGTTATTACTAGGGATTGTCTCAGCCTGTTTCCCTCGCAGTGGACTGATCTTCCATCCATAAGACTTGACCTTTGAGCTGGTAAAAAGCTCATTATATATGACTGCTTTTCAAACTACGTAATGGACACTTATCTCCAGGTCTATCTCCCCGAGTGGCCCTGTTCTCCGCACGTCCATTTATCTCTATTTTCTGATTAATTGAAGATTGCCACTTTCTTGTGTACCAAAGCATGCTATTGTTCTTTTATAGCCATAGCTCAGCACAGAAGGAGATGACGGTGTACAGTAATAAACCCACACACACAACAGACCCCCCCAAGATCTTACCTCTACCCCCCTGTGCTCTTACCACACACTCTATAAAATAACAACAGCATCGTAATATCTCCTCGGTGAATAGGAGCAGCCATTTACACATAGTGATTACAACGGGACTCTAAATATACTGACGCACATTAAGGTGGGAATCACCTGCCTGACCTTAGCATGCCACACGCTACGTTGTCTCCCTGCCTTGTGAGACGGTTAAGTTCATGGTGATTATGGTGAGACCCCTAAACTCCTCCCCCCCGGGCCCCCCCCCCCCGCCAGTGTCGCCATGACTAGATTAACGAGTTGCCCTTTTGTTTTCAACACTGCCCATATTTCCTGTAGCTTTCCGAATCTTCATTAGATATAGAAATATTGACCTTCAAGGGCTTCATGAGGATGTATAGCGAGGGTAAAGCAAGCATTTATCTATATGACTGCACAAACTATCCTCATCATTCCATATTTATCATACACAGTTTGCCAAGTCGGCTGTTTCTGTTGTCATGTTTACTTCGTGTTCCTTTATGTAAATAAATTACCCGGGGTGGAAGGGTCGTCAAACTAGTTAGGCCTATCTGTAATCAGGACTACGTGCGTGTGGCTGCGTGGGCATGCCTTTGTGTGTGTGTATGCATGTCGTGTGTGTACCGGTTATGTGTGTGTATGATATATGTTGTGTGCATTCGTGCGGCACGTGTGTGTGTGTGTGTTTATGTATGTATGTATGTATGTATGTATGTATGTATGTATGTATGTATGTATGTATGTATGTATGTATGTATGTATGTATGTATGTATGTATGTATGTATGTAGTATGTATGTATGTGTGTACGTATGTACGTATGTATGTATGTATGTATGTATGTATGTATGTATGTATGTATGTATGTATGTATGTATGTATGTATGTATGTATGTATGTATGTATGTAGTATGTATGTGTGTGTGTGTGTGTATGTATGTATGTATGTATGTATGTATGTATGTATGTATGTATGTATGTATGTATGTATGTATGTATGTATGTATGTATGTATGTATGTATGTATGTATGTATGTATGTATGTATGTATGTATGTATGTATGTATGTATGCATGTACGTACGTATGTATGTGCTTATGTACGTGTGTGGTGCATTTTTCTCTATGTGTGGCCCAAACACAGACTTTGGGGGTGTTCCCACTGACTCCTCATCCTTTTAATCTAGTCTATAGTTATGCACGGTCTGCCGCGGCCGCATTGAGCCTTCGGTGGTGTAGCACCCTGATCCCCGACGAATACACATTTAATTAGATCGCTGCACAAGATCTCGCAGGCTGAATTATGAGCTCAGGCGCGCGCACACCGCATGCACACCGCATGCACGCCAAACAGAGCGCGCCCCTCTGCGATTATTTGCGCTCCGTCCACGATGTCGGGGAGTGAAATAAGGGTGCGTTGATGACACTGCAAGGTTTGCACAACGAACACGTTGGACTGGGAGGCGTTGCTCGTCGATGGTATTGCTTAAAATACCACTCCATCCCTCCGAGGTCAGCCGGTCATGCCGAGGATATTTTTTTCTAAATAAGAATTGGGGAATAGACAATGTCTAGGACAATCAATATCTTAATAGCCTGCTGCAGTTCTGTAATGTCCAAAGAAAAACAAAAGAAGAAGAAATAATAATAAAACATAGAGGTTACCAAAATGTCAAAGGGAAAAAAACATGGCAATAATATTAATCCTTTAATTCAGACGCCCAAATTGCCAGCTTTCATAAATTGGCCCATCTTTTATTTCATTAGCTGGAAATTATAAATACCGAGCAACATTTATTTAATCTAATAAACTTTAGATATTAACTTCATAAATGATGTTGCATGCTTACAGATTAATCAACATTTACAGGTATTGGCAGTTTATTCTGCCCCTAAGTTATTTGACCTTTCCCAGTCTGCTTAACTGCAAAGCAGGGCCATTCGGCTTATTGGCCTATAGGTGTGTACGTTGCATATATTAACATACAATTAACCAAAATATCTGCTCAAATCACTTATTTTGCCATTATTTTACAAAAGCAACCAACCTTGCACCAACTTTTTTTTGTCATTGTATGATAGTTACGTCATTCATGCTGTTCAAAATGTGATTAAAGAGTTATGAGCTATATTAGAATTATACTAGACTTACACTATTTTGGCTTGGCAATGATGATTTTAGGAGGCGTTTGAGAGGGACCAGGGTGAAGGAAAAGTTGAAAATGTCCTATAATATGAATCTTGTCACCTAGTGTTTGCAGTCGTCTTTGGGTTTAATTTATACGTGGGCATCGCACCCATTAACGTCTTTTAATAACTTTGTAAATTTGATAGGGGATAGCCTGTGGCTTTTTGTCTATTGCGTTTGATTGAGTTGATGGAGTAGTGAGGGTATTTCCCACCAAAGGACACTTCCATCATTTCCCATTCACCCCTGGGATGTAAATATTAAAACATAAATGATTAATTCCCCTGTCACCTTGCCCTTAAGCAATGATATTCTGTTTAACAGTGCAACCAAAGGCTCCCTTGTGTCATAAATGAATGGTGTTGTTGCAGATTTTTCTGGGGAATATGTTTTGGTGTTTGGCGCCAAGTTTTTTACAACTGCCTAAAACCGTGGGATGCACAAAACCTTTTGAAATATAGAAGTTTGTTTGTGTAAGACTGGAAGGATGCTTACTAGTATGGGAAGACAACATGTAAGGATGAATATGAAAGTCCAACAGACATTTAAATGCAACATGAAGTGACCAGTCAGAATAGATAGATAGACAGACAAACAGACAGACGGACGGACGGAGGGACAGACAGACAGAAAGAGTGATAGTGATAGATAGATATCTCTTCTGCTCATCCTTCCCATCCTTCCCATCCATCCGTCCATCCATCCGTCCATCCATCCATCCATCCATCCGTCCGTCCGTCCGTCCATCCATCCATCCATCCATCCATCCATCCATCCATCCATCCATCCATCCATCCATCCATCCATCCATCCATCCATCCATCCATCCATCATCCATCCATCCATCCATCCATCCATCCATCCATCCATCCATCCATCCATCCATCCATCCATCCATCCATCCATCCATCCATCCATCCATCCATCCATCCATCCATCCATCCATACATAGATGTCTATGTTTGGTCTGTGTAAGTAAACAACCATCCCAAAATGCCTTCTGCCGTGGCCTGTCAAGTAAAAGGAAATCCTTCCGTGGAGGAAGGATGTAAGAAGCAGGTCTGCTGTCACCCCCTATAGCCTCATGAGCTAAATTCCTCTTGGTTACCATGCACTGTCTGGTGCCGTGTGAAACTGCTGCTGCTTTGTACTCCGGCAGATCCCCGTTGCTACTGCACTGCAGTGTTGGCTCACGCAAAGCCTGGTCATTTCAACTGCCAAAAAATATATATATAAAATAAGTATTTGATTTATTTTAACATATTACCATTCCTGCAGTGGACTACGCTTTAAGAAAGACTTTAGAATGAAGGCTTCAAACCAAAAAGTACAGCTGCCTAGTTTGTATTGCTCATTGTGTTGAGATGGCAATGCAAACAACACAATGAGACATTGACAGTTAGAAGTTATCAGGGTGCGACATTGCAAAAAATTCTTGAGCAAATTTTATTTGCAACATAGAAACGTTTAGAGGCTATACTGTGAATGTCCTTTCAACTATTTCATCAAAAATGTATTTGTTGCCTGGATTACTTTTGGGACATGAATATTTAATATACCCATGCACTGAATCTTGCATGTGTAGGCCTACTGTACATTCACTCATATGCAGATGTAGACATGTTTCTGATTGCCCTTCAGATCCTCATGTCTTCTGGTGATAAAGGAAAGTCTCCCATTTTAATAGTTAATGCTAGTTTTTTGTTCGTTTTTGATGGTAGATCATGTCTTTAACGAAAGTTTTTAGGCATCAAGACCCCCCCCCCCCCCTCTTCAACTAAAAGCTTTTCGCAATTAAAGCCACAATTTGAAGGCTGCTAATGGGTAACGGATAAAAACGCAGATTTAATTTTATATGTGTCATTCGGAGAAAACCAGGAGACTTAAATGAGACAGACCAAGGCTGTCATGGGAATTGGGTCCTGCCACACCAGAGAGGATAATTATACTCACAAACACCAACAGCATTAATCTGGTGGAGCACAATTCTCCACAGTTTTCATTTATCGTGACCTGCACACAAGCGGGCTACAATTTCCAATTTAGATCTGCCTATGAATATAACATCACTTGGAAAATGACCATCACGCATTATTAACAGGGGGGCGAGGGGTATGTGCGGGCTTGTAATGACCCCGATTTGACGAGTATCTTGCTGGAGTGAGCGAATGCTGGGAGGGAGGGAGGGAGGGAGGGGGAAAGGGGGAGACAGGCGGGGGAGGCTGGGTTTGTCCGTTCCCATTTACAGAGAGAAGAAGAGGCAGAAGAAAAATAAGTGAAGCAGAGCGACAGAACGGGAGGCGAGGTCAGACACACAGTTCATGTGTTGACCCAGTTATCAGACCACCTGATCTCGCCTGCCATCGTGTCCGCTGCGGAGCCCTTGGCCGTCTGCCGCGGCGGATCAGGAAGGCGTCCGCCCGACGAGGAGACGCGCGCTCCGTGACGCACAGGTGTCTTAAAGTCACTCTCTGATGTCCGCGGCCCAGCCGTCATTCCCCTGATATATTACGGAATAGTAATTGGACGGGGACTAGCCGTGACTCGGGGTAGCCGACGCATGAATCAACTTTGACAGGGCATCTCTGACAACTCCGAGGTCAGCTTTCTTTCACTGTCTGACGAGGGGTTTGATTTCTCCTGCTTTTTTAAGAAAAGGAGGCCAATATCATCATGTTGGTGCACATGTACACTTTGAAAAATGTCCATTAGATTGTGGTTGTAGTCATGAAATAGCAAAAGGTTTGAAATGGTTTTAGAGTTCAGACTTAGGAAAGAAAACCGCATTAGAAGTTAGTTTGGTGTTTCCTGTGGTGTTGTTTAGTGGTTTGACACGCCAATCGGAATAGTGTGTGGACCCTCACTGCTTCATCTCTCTGGTGGGAGACCACCCTTCTCTAATGGGGATAGTGTGTGGACCCTCACTACTTCATCTCTCTGGGGGCACAAGCCTTCCCTTCTCGAGAAAGACTGTGAACCATCACCGCCTCAATCTCTCTGGTGTGAGCAAAACCAGAGGCCCTGGCTGTCGCACAAGCAGCCTTGGAAAAATACAGCAGCAGCAGCAGCAGCAGCAGCAGCAGCAGCAGCAGCTCCAGCAACAAACGACAACTCAATGATCAGATGGTTTTACCGTGACACCTCCGCCCGCTAAAAAAAAAGAGCTAAAAAAGAAAGGAAAACCGTGCTTGGCAACGCTGCCGTGCGCCAGAGGAATCCCATTCACAGCGGTGACCCCGTAGCGCGCGCTTCCGCTCCGCCATGTGCCGAGCTTAGATTGGGACGGCGGAGGACAGGTGTATTTCGAGCCTTTTGTTACCAAGCCGCGGCTCTTGTACTCATCAGTCGTGCGCTGCGGCGGCGGCTGCGGGCCTCGGAGGTGTCCTGAGTCAGCACCGTGGGTTCCTTTAGATGTAAAATCCTGTTTGGATGCAGCGTGCCGGAGGCCTGTTTGTTTTATTTCCCTGGCTGCTTGGTATGCACCGCGCGCACGTTTTTGAAAGGGGGAGTGAGCGCTTGGTGGAACGACACAGCAGACACGCCTTTGCTGTCTGTCGAACGGCCCTTTTTCTTTTTGCATGGCGTCTGCCAGCGGTGGGAGGAATCAAACCGCTGGTGGTACCGTGCTGCTGTGTGTCGCTTAATCAGTTGATCGTCTCGGTTTTTTCCGGTGTGGGACAACCCCTTCGTTGAGGTTTGTGTGCGCACAGTGTTGGATCCGTCTTGTTGTGAATGGGTTGATTGTCTTGAGTGTCAAACTAATCATGTTTATTTTTTTTTCACCTTGAAGTGTGATAGTCTTTCTTTGGCACAGCTAAGGTGTCCCCGCAGTTTCTGTCCGTGGCGTTTAATTAGACAGAAAGCATCCATGTATCCAATGCAAAACACACAATGTTTGGAGCGTGATGTAAGAAGCATGCAGGGTTATGGCTAGGTTCTTTTGTATGTTTCGCGCGACGTTCCCTTTAATAATTCTCTATGTGTTTGATTTATTCGGCCCCTGGTCAGAGCCATCCACACAGAGAGGCGAGACAAGCAATAAAACCGTCACCCTATAACCTTTACACTACATTACCCTTGAGCACGATTAACAAACGCATAACATACACAAATAAAACCTACAACCGAGCAAAGTAAACACATGTGATCAGTGTTTTACCCAATGTGAAAGCTGTGATCCCGTTCTGAAATCCCACCCCATGACCCAGTTAGCATTCACTCTTAACTTGGCCGGACAGAACCATGTACAGCATCTCAGCTTGAGGGAACACATCCACCCTGCGTGTTGCATAATCCTATCTCTCTCTCCGTCTCTCTCTCCGTCTCTCGCTCTCTCTCCCTCTCTCTGTCGCTCTGTTTCTGTCTCTGTTGCTCTCTGTCTTTGTAGCTCTCTCTCTCTCTCTCTCTCTCTCTCTCTCTCTCTCTCTCTCTCTCTCTCTCTCTCTCTCTCTCTCTCTCTCTCTCTCTCTCTCTCTCTCTCTCTCTCTCTCTCTCTCTCTCTCTCTCTCTCTCTCTCTCTCTCTCGCTCTCTCGCTCTCTCTCTCTCTCTCGCTCTTTTTCGTCTCCGTCTCTCAGTCTCTCTCTCTGTCTCTCGGCTCCTCTCTCTGTCTCTCAGGCTCTCTTTCTGTATCTCAGTCTCTCTGTCTGTCTCTCTCTCTTTCTCGTTGATGCTATAAAAACAGCCTCACGTCTGCAACAAACGAGAAGCCTCAACACCTCCTTAGCCAGTGATCCAAGGGGCTCATTTAGTTTGTATGGATTTACAACGAGTTAAGAAAAAATAGGCCCTTATGGATATATTGCACATGTAGGAAAACACAGAACAAATATAAATTGCATTTATTTATTTTGCTTATAACACATTTTGTGTTCTATAGTATAGGTTGATTGAATGCATTATGGATTGAATTGAGGTATATAATTGAGTACCATTGAGCTGAATCTGATATTATAGATGAAATCATCTGAGGGTAGTTTGTGTTTCACAGATTCAAATCAGTTGAGTACTCTGCGATTCATTTCACCAGAGGGCCAATCGGATCCAACAACAATGGTCAACAGGAAATAACAATGTGCCCACAGCATTGTTAGTTCGGTCTGGGTGTTGGTGAGCTACTTGTGAACACATTGGCTCTAAGAGTGAATACGATACAGGGAAGATGTAGTTGTTGTAGGTGTGGTTATACCGTCGTTGAATTTAATTTAATTTAATTTAATTTAATTTAGCTTTACCTGGGCTACGAAACAACGCATTTATGCATGGAAATGGATATGGAGCTGTGTCTAGACCATTCAAACATCGGTCATTATCAAGTCCGGACAAAAGGGGACAATATTAATGGCTTGAAAGTAGGCCTACTCCTTTTACTCTTGTCACTTTAAAATTGGTGTTTGTCATTATCTTCAATCAAATTGTACAGATATTAAAAGCAAGCAGTATGATAGAGGCTTGTGCTTTTCAATAGCACGTTGAGAGAGAGAGAGAGAGAGAGAGAGAGAGAGAGGAGAGAGAGAGAGAGAGAGAGAGAGAGAGAGAGAGGGAGAGAGAGAGAGAGAGAGAGAGAGAGAGAGAGAGAGAGAGAGAGAGAGAGAGAGAGAAGAGAGAGAGAGAGAGAGAGAGAGAGAGAGAGAGAGAGAGAGAGAGAGAGAGAGAGAGAGAGAGAGAGAGAGAGAATACCAGTGCAGACATAAATGTGTTTGCATTCTTATAAAAATCGGTGGAAAACAGAAACGCTGTAAGCAGCGATTTAATAGTATACCGTGTTGAGACAGACCTCAGATGGTTCTACCAAAGGCTACAGAGTAGTAAATGTGCTTGGCCATGTTTGTAGCAAACCCTGGGAGCAGTAAACATACACAGCCTGACCTGTGTTCTGTGACCTGTGACCTGTGAACACAGATCAGATATGTATTTTGGTCCTAAACACTTTAGTGCTTTCATAACAATGATTAAAAACATGTTAAAAGGTGTTTCTCATAGGACCTATGTGTTTCCCGATGTGTCTGTACACCAGAAGGGGTGTTATTGTGGCGGGAAGGCACTGAAGCAAAGGAACATGGCAGAACGGACGCAAACAGTATCTCACCTCATCTCATTATAGCAGGCACCAACATCTGGTACATCATGGTGAATGTGTGATGGGCTAAGGGCTGCTATATTCCAATAATTACTATAAAAGAGAGAGATAATGTCACTTTGAGTAATAATGCGATGGAATATCTTTGATTTCTGTCAATTGTAATGCGCTTTTTTAATCACATCCCAAAAGACTGAAAGCTACCCTTTGTTTTAAAAAGTTATTAGTTGGTTTTTACATCATAAATCATAAAGGCTATTAAGAAGTGGTCTGGTTTGTAGGTGTAAAGCAAAGAGCAAAAATCTCGAATTTAATTAAAAACGATTTTTATTTCTTCTACCATCGGGCGATTGAGTCAGCATGATTAGCTCGCATTCCGTTCCCCGAATCAACCCACTTGAGAACCGTCATGACGAGTTGATAAATATTAGCAAGATGTGGAACAAAGTGACCTTTTGGCAAAATACAAACGGCTCACATAGCAGCACATAATTGGCTGCGCCGAACACCATGGGGAGAACAATTAAATCTCCCACGCAAACCCGCCTCCTCCGCCGTATAGCCTACTCCAGCAGTGACGCGCAATGCGCTGATGATGAGTCGGACCTGCGAACCCGACCCCTGTCACGGCGAGATCGGCAACGCGACCAGAGGAATATATCTACGAGCAACTAGCGTCGCTCCCACCTTCGGCGCCTTTGCGTTAATTTACAACTGTGTGACAAGTGTTTGTGTGTGAATTATCTCAAATAGGTATACAGGGCATCGCACCGGGATCAGCAAGCTGCCATTTCTCGCAGGGGGAAACGAGACCTTGTTATGGAAATGACGGCTGCGCATTTGGGGTCTGTTAGCCTGCTGCCCAGATGTCAACAAACAAGTCAGAGGCCCTTAGATGGAAGAGTCATTCCGTACGATGGGAAACGATCCAGGCAAACGGTAGTATTTATTTATATGATCAGCCTTGACACGCAGACACACGAACGCACGCACGCACGTACTCAAACGCACGAACACACGCGCGCGCGCACACACACACACACACACACACACACACACACACACACACACACACACACACACACACACACACACACACACACACACACACACACACACACACACACACACACACATACTTTTTAACCAAACAATAGTGTGAAAATGTATGCATTCGTTCTACAGATATAGCAGTGTCACATTTCCATAGATCTTTGAGATAGGATAGAGCAATGTAGGCTACGCCAATGTAGCCTCTGTGTCCAAAGGAAATGAAATTAAACAAATCTTTAAAAACATCTCTAATTATGGTCAAGATAACATATCACCAAGTATACAAATAAAGCTATATTTCTCAAATACTTGAGTGAATATAGACGTTTCACACTGTAACTTCTATATAGACTAGAGACTTTGGTGCACATATTGAGACATTTGTTTTTTTTCTTCACCAAATGTGAAAAAATAAAAAGTCCTTTTTGCGAGGCACAGAAGAATAATGTTTGTTTCGCTGGAGCCCACAGCCCTAGGAAGCAGCTCGGCGACGCTGCTCTGCACCCAGCGACGCTTCAGTCTGCTTTGTTGTCAGCAGGATTTATTTTAAACTCCTACATAATTCATAACTTCGTCCTTCACTTTCATATAGGTCTACTTGAAGCCGATGCACCCCCCCCACCCCCCATACTAACTACACACACACTTGCACAGGCACACGGACACATGCACTGATACGTTTACACACTCATTCACACACACAAACAAACAGGACGAACAACATCACATCATGCGTCTTTTTTCCGGTTGCTGAGAACAAAGTCTCTCGATAGGATTTGCTGAAATACAACCACACGATATGTTTTAGCAACCATTGTAACACCATCATATGAATACACAATTTTGATTCAGAATTCCATTTGGGTTTGCAGGTTTTACCATTGGCGCTATTATTATTTACAAAAAGGCGCAGTCATTATACTTAAAAACTAATAAGCAGCCTCTCGTGGGATTGCCATCACGCACCTTATGTGTAAAGCGTGACCCCTTTATTTCCAGTGTCTCCCAGAGCTTGTTTCAACACGATAAAAGGCATATTTAATCTGCAATCTACATTGATACGCATGTGGACGGTTCACTCTACATACATAAACCATGTTGATTTGCGACACAAGGAAACGGCAGCTAGCAAAAAAAGAAAAAGTTCATGCCTTTGTTTCAGTCTGTTGATTCTCTTTTATTAGCATTTTGACAGACATTCGCAGGGTTGTCTGAACAGGGATTTTCCATTCTCGTGCCACCTCTTTCATATTCATTGCTCATCTGGCGCCATATGGAGGCTCAGGCATGAGGTCAAAGGTCAAGCCTCGCTTAATGAGCCTATCCCTTCGGTCTGCGGAAGGGGGGGAAATGACGGAGGAAATAAAGCAAGAATAGGTCAAATCATCCGCCAATGATATTTCTGACATAATAAATTGAAAAAGATGTTCATATAGTCCTTCTTATGTCTAAATAGCAAGCCCCCCCCCCCCCCCAACAAGAAGATACAAAATAAAATAGATATCCAGAAAGCCTATCAGGGAGATCTCGTTGGTTTTTAGCCGAGCCATTTATCTTGTCTACATGGATGAATTCATTATGGTAACAATTCTTACTCGTATAATGAAATGCCACTTGAAGATTGGCCCCTGGTTGAATCCAGGAGCAGACATCCCTGTTATTGTAGAATCTGCTTCGCGGCTGAGCCATTTTTCTTCTTGGCTGGGCTAAACTATCACAGGCTGCCATTGCTGGTGTTCTTGGTTGAAGTCTAAATGACTTGAGAACAGCCTTTCAGAAGCTCCCTGTCTTTGTACTGCGCCTTTCATACAGCGAGACAAGGATTGGGAACTTTGATTAAAACCCACTTTCCATTGAACGTTGATAATTAGTACTTATTAAGGTTGCAATTACAGTACTTGAAATTAAAACCGCAATCAGAAACCGCTGACAATCGAGTCTTTCAAACCGTGACCCTGCAGATGTGTTACTGAATATTGTGAATTTCTGGTGTCTGAAAATCTTTTATTCGATATTCTGAGTATTCCCAACTTTGGAGCAGGGCATATTACTTTAGGAAAATTACTTTTCATTATGGGGACACAATAGCGTTCAAAAATACAATCTTCAAACGTCTAACGTGAAAAAAAACGATATTCCTACAGCTAATGTCGCCATTCGGAATTCACTGGAAACTGTGATCGGGTGATCTGCCAAAGAACGTGTGACATTATTTACTTCACTTAACACCAAAGAGGACACAGAACACATTCAGTGTCTCCAAATGTTCCTTATTACCCTTCAGCACTCTTCTCCTATCAAGAAAAAGACCGACCGTGGCATTGCTGATAGCTAGCTAGTTGACAGCGGCTGGACACCGTTCCCTGACCCAATGATGCCGTAGCACTTTTAACCGGCGCGCATGTCACTGGATTATACGAGGCGCTCATGTGTCCCGTGCTTTCATTGTAGCTCAATGACAAGGCGGGGGGGGGGGCATCTTTTTTTTCTCTTTTTTTTGGCGGGAATCCCAAGTGTCTGTGAGGCTCAGCGAGACTCGGGGATCACCATCTATCATTGTCACGAGACCGTTCATGCACATCAGCGGAGCCTTCTCTCTGCGGGGCAAACATCGCCCCGTCTACTGAAGGGGTTTTAGCTGTTCCCACATGTTCCTCACACTTGGTTTTTCTTTCATTACCCTTTCGTCTTAGTGGGACTTTTTAAAGGTGGGTACCAGTGTTTTGGGGAAAGATACAGGAGCGTCCAGTGGGAGGGGGTC
>OLKM01001832.1:100970-102262 GCA_900291075.1 Melanogrammus aeglefinus | reverse complement strand
GAGAGAGAGAGAGAGAGAGAGAGAGGGAGAGAGAGAGAGAGAGAGAGAGAGAGAGAGAGAGAGAGAGAGAGAGAGAGAGAGAGAGAGAGAGAGAGAGAGAGAGAGAGAGAGAGAGAACAGAGAGAGTTAGAGAGGAGAGAGAGAGAGAGAGAGAGAGAGAGAGAGAGAGAGAGAGAGAGAGAGAGAGAGAGAGAGAGAGAGAGAGAGGATCTAGCAGCTGTCAGTGTGGCGAGGCCCGTCTCGGCGTCTCAAGGTGGCTGTCACGTGGGCGACGCGTGAAGGACAAAATGTTTGCGGAGTGTGCCGGGCTGACAGCTGGGAACGGTTTGCGTAGAACGATAACGGGACAAGTTAAAATGAGTTGTCAACAATGTGATGTTACAGGGAGAAAGAACATTTATCTCTCTCTATATATATAAATATATATACATAGAAAAACATGGAACAAGGTGAGGCGCAGTAACAAGAATACTCAGGAGTAGGGCGCTATTTAAAGTAGAGAGGAAGTGATGCCCGGTTCAGGGGTTCATGGGGTTCTGTCTTGTGGTTTATGGGGTGTGTTTCCTTGCTTTCCCACCACCTCTAAAGCAATTTGGAAGCCATATTGAAGTCCCTTACTTTCCCCTATAAAATCTATTTACAGTGTCTCCTCACCGTACGGCAGCAGAAGGTTAAGACGCAATGAATAAATGATAAAATAATGAAATAGAATCTTTAATCTGAATATACTGCCTCATCACACCCTCGTTCATTATTAACAAGGTCTGTACTGTCTGTATCCAATCCCCTGCTGGTAGACATGTACTCATAGAAATGAAGTGCACTCCTGAACTTTCCTTTCTCTGACCCTCAGCCTTATATTAACGCTTGTATGCCGTCTTGTTTTATACATTCACTCTCAACACCAGTCAATAACAGCTGGACAATACCTGCGCTTCACCAGGCTGTGTACAGCGGCAGAAACTCACAATGTTTACCGCTCTTATATTTTCTGCAGACAGAAGGCAGCAGGGGTTTCTGTAAATGGGTAAGTGGGTGTAAGGTTAAAGCTGAACCTAAGCTTAATACAACCTGAACACAATGAATAAATGTGCTGTGTTGCATCCACTTAATAGATTAGAATGTATTCAGACCATCTGTATTGGATGTGATCATTATAACGACATAATGTCCTGAACACAACTGCTATTATAAAATCAGTGCGTTATCTTTTTTCAGGCTCCTTTGGGGTCCTTCCGCTCCGTACACGACGTCTGGGCGCCGTGAGAGTCGTGTTTGGCCTCGCCTTGTCG
>OLKM01001832.1:85970-88470 GCA_900291075.1 Melanogrammus aeglefinus | reverse complement strand
CCAAGACGTACCTTCCTACCTTCAAAGAACTACCTAGCTACCTATCTACCCTCCAAGGCATACCTTCCTACCTTCCAGGAAATACCTACCTTCATAACTTCCAAGATAACCTACCTATCTACCTCAATAGATTTCAAACGACACATACCTACCTATCTACCTGCCTGACTACCGACAGTGAAGTTGACTCAAACACTCAAAGAACCTGCATTTCACCATAAGCAAACACCAACCTCCGTCTCCAATGCCAAGATTAATCAAATGATTAACCACTGCTCAGCTTAACAGATAACCAAACATATGTAACCAAACAAAATAGTCTCGCTATGATCTGAAGTGTTGATATTAGAAATAGTAGCAGTCATATTAGTATTCATCTGATTCTCTGCCCATGCATCATTGTCTAAGCCCCATGTGAGGCTGTTTTCGGTTCAAGCCGGGCGCCAGTGTGCTGTGAAGGCCGTAGGTGAGCTGCAGAGATCCCTGGCCGACGCTCCTATCCCGGATGCTTGGTTATCTAACCCTGGTTTGCCTTCAGCACCATCTATTACTGTGGCTGATCAGACCATCCGCAGGCGCTTGTCCTGCGGCCAGTTCAGTGTGCATGCACACAGCTTGCGCCCTTTGCCCAGGCCACTACCGCCACTAAAGTCCCTTTAGGTGGTTTCCACCCTTCCATGTTTAATCATGCCCGTGGGAAGCGTTACTCTGTGCCCATTTAAAATGGGCTAACGGCCATCAGATCACCATTTATATAAAGCTGCCAGGCTGTCCTCGTGCCTATCTGTCTATTGTTACGTTGATCACATGAGTAACTCACTTAGATGAATGGCCTTGCCACACCATTACTGAGGCACTTTACAACAAGCCAAATACAGACGATTGTTGGTCTCATCTACAGCCTAAAATCTCTGATTATATACAATCCCTGAAGCCTGAATAAGGTTAAGTAAAGAGCAAAGAACAGAAATCGCTAAGCATGCTTGCATGGTGTGTTGCTGAACTTTGTTTCAATGACATTCAAAGTCACATTATATCGCATTATGCATGAGCTAAGTAACAGTGTTTTATTAGCACAATAACAGGTCAAGAATTGTGTTGCAAGTATGCCTAATGATTATTGATGCATGCTAGCCACAAAGGTATTGGTACATATAAACATGTGTGCATGAATATGGATGCTGGTGATGGGAGGCAGTGAGATGTGTCCGGTTCAGTCTGCTCATCCATATGATGTTTGGAATTGATCGAGCCGTTTTTCCATCACCTCCCTCTCTCCTCCCTCTCCCTTCCTCTTCGTCGTCTTCCTCCTCTGCATCTGTTCAACAATGGGCAGATGGATGGAGGAAGGCGGACCTCGTTCGGCTCTCTCTCTCTCTTTCTTGCCTCAGCATACTCACTTTTCCCCTCATTCAAAAGTCGAAAGCCTTTCAAACGAGTTGAGGCATACATTTTTGATCCACATGTTCTATTCTCTGAGGCTAATTCCAAGCCTATTATTTTAGGGACTTTGTCTGTTATCTTTTCCAAATCTACCAAAGGTCTTTTTCTGTCTTCCCGTTCCACTGCCTTATCCCCTTCCTTTGAGATGCTCTGCTTGATTTCATCTCTCTCTCTCTCTCTCTCTCTCTCTCTCTCTCTCTCTCTCTCTCTCTCTCTCTCTCTCTCTCTCTCTCTCTCTCTCTCTCTCTCTCTCTCTCTCTCTCTATCTCTTCTCTCTCTCTCTCTCTCTCTCTCTCTCTCTCTCTCTCTCTCTCTCTCTCTCTCTCTCTCTCTCTCTATCGTCAAATTCAATTTATGAGCCCGCCTTAATGGGACTGTAAGAGAGCGTTCGATGCTATTGATCTGGAGGCTGTGCATCTTGACCTCAGCGTGTGACACCAGGGGAAAGAAAAGTACACTTTCATTATCAGACTAACACAACACACACACACACACACACACACACACACACACACACAGACACACTTGCACACAACGGCCGTGACTCAAAGACCTGGACATGGGAGACAGCAAATATTTGTGCTCCTCTCAAAGCACAACAGAATCAATGATATACCAGGTTCTGAAAACACAATATTTTGCTTTAGTTGTGCTGGAATCAGCCCATCACAAGATTAAAAGCCAAATTCTTGAAATCCATGTGAAATATTTAAAATGTATTTTCAAAAAGACTCACATTTATTAATTCTGTAATTCTGCCAGCTCGTAAATCCTGCCATTTATGATTCAGGGAGATAGATCCTTTCCCTCTCTTACATGTGTTATTTCTTTTTTTTTTCTCTCTCTCTCTCTCTCTCTCTCTCTCTCTCTCTCTCTCTCTCTCTCTCTCTCTCTCTCTCTCTCTCCCTCTCTCTCTCTCTCTCTCTCTCTCTCTCTCTCTCTCTCTCTCTCTCTCTCTCTCTCTCGCTAATGGGAAGGGAGTTAGATAGGTTTCCTCCCTTCTGCCCTCTGAAGTGTCCTGTCCCACCTGTGATTGGCTGTTCTAGACTGGGACACT
>OLKM01001832.1:52767-58031 GCA_900291075.1 Melanogrammus aeglefinus | reverse complement strand
AGCGCTGTTACAGGCCAAGGGAAGTCCCTTCCATTAGTCACAGTGCTGGGGGAAGAGTGCTCTGGTCCAACAGACCAATATGGAACAACTCAGAGGGAACCCCGAAACTCTACAGCGGAGACACGTGGCAACGATAGAGGTTGGTGAGCATAGCAGAGCACAACATGTATCATGAATTTCTCAACGTTTTTTAAATGGATTATCTTAAGGTGAGGAAAAGACTGTATCTAAACTCTGTGTGTATGCGTATACCAGCACTTAGCAGTCCGTAATCTAGGGTCACGATCGTTTTAGTGGGTGAGGGTGGTCTACCCAGGTAGGCCTGCTCCTTAATGACATGTATCTACGAATGTCTGGCTCGGCCTTCACAGCACGACCACAGATATACAAACCCGAAGGAATGTGCGGCCGGAGGGACACGGATGTGAGGTGTTTGTCACGCATTGGCCCTCCGTGTCTACGGCAGATACTGTCGGTTACAATAGCATGCAACCACCCAGCTACACAAATCCCCCCGAGGACAGATTCCAACGCTGTAAATTGAATCATAAAGTATAAAGCAGTACGGCCCGGGCTCGGCCGGGGAAGAGAGAGACCGGCGGGATGGAGGGAACAAGAAGAAAGAAAAGAATGGAAGCATTAAATATAAAGTTCATTCTTTCTTCTCCTCTGGCTGGAATCCATGCTGGGGTACCTGATTGAAATGTCTTGGTTTAATAACTGTGAAATAAAGTCAAGTGGGAGAAAGGAATGGAGAATGAATAAGACACTGGGTGGGAGGGAGAGGGACAGGGAGGGAGAGATAGAGGGAGAGAGATAGAGGGAGAGAGAGAGAGAGAGAGAGAGAGAGAGAGAGAGAGAGAGAGAGAGAGAGAGAGAGAGAGAGAGAGAGAGAGAGAGAGAGAGAGGGAGAGAGAGAGAGAGAGGAAGAAGGGAGGGAGGAGAGAGGCAGGGAGGGAGGGAGAGGGAGGGTAGGGAGGGAAGGAGGCGAGAGAGAGAGAGAGAGAAGTAGAGAGAGAGAGAGAGAGACGAGAGAGAGAGAGAGAGAGAGAGAGAGAGAGAGAGAGAGGGAGGGAGAGGAAGGAGAGAGAGAGAGAGAGAGAGAGAGGAGAGAGAGAGAGAGAGAGAGAGAGAGAGAGAGAGAGAGAGAGAGAGAGAGAGAGAGAGAGAGAGAGAGAGAAAGACAGGACTAGCATTTGAAACAACAAATATTAAAAATCACAGCTGGCCTGAATGAATAACACAAACACTGTGTTTTAAGCTCATAAAAGCTATAAAAAGACTATCGCTTAAAAACACTTAATTATGC
Organism: Melanogrammus aeglefinus; assembly: GCA_900291075.1. Classification (NCBI taxonomy): domain Eukaryota; kingdom Metazoa; phylum Chordata; class Actinopteri; order Gadiformes; family Gadidae; genus Melanogrammus; species Melanogrammus aeglefinus. The sequence goes on along the minus strand of OLKM01001832.1, from coordinate 56,722 downwards.
CTCTTAAGTTGAACCACTACAAACATTTGAAGGCGCGCTCTTACGTAGTTAATTCCCTTGTAATCGAGAGTGGCTTAATGGTGGACAAAGAGTCAATAAAAGGATTAACTTGTGCCTTAGGAAGCATTACAGTAAGATGATAGGTTGACTGGTCAGCTAACGATTATCACTAAATGATGGCCTATAGATCTTTCAACACAGAGCCAGAGGAAATTAACCTTTCACACCTGCTAGTTTACCCATTGTAGGTTCATATAGGAGTGGGCGATATGAGCTAAAATGAGATGAACAAAATCTCACACATTGCTAGATACATCACCTACATTATGTAGCCCTTCCTAATTACATAACTAAGAAGGGCTACATTACCTGATAGTTAAAGTCAAAATATGTATTTAAACCCTTTATTACATATATATTATGCCTGATGCTTTCTTGTGATTTCTGAGTTTTATTTTTGCCCTTATTTCTTCTACGTAGTCGTCGCTGCCTTGTCCCCAGAAGTGCACGGTTCAGAATGACCCTGTGTGACACTGAGCACCCGATGAACAGACCCTGTTCACCTCGAGGATGCCCCTGACACTTTCTCTTTTTATCGCGCAATTGTTTTCCTTCAACGTTGCAAACACGCAACGTCATTAAAGGTAGGCCTGCATGAATTAAATCTAACATTTTGCATCCGGTGTCTGAACCACCCACAGCTTGTCCACTGGTTCAGCTGAGATGCTTTGATCACGCCTGAAACCTGCTCTCGGCTGTCAAGACTATACACGCTCGTTTGTTGCTAAATGCGCGCAACCAATGCATGCAACGTCTGCTCCCAAAAAAAGGTCAACAACGAATTTATGAATATTTAACGGTATCCACAGTATTGCAATATCGGTATACACGTCCGTGAGCTATAATGCACCCCCTCCCCCTCCAATCCACCCCCCTTAGGCTCATATAGCATCCAGACTGGTTATTTGGGAATAACCCTAATAATTGAGATTCAAAATAACAAGGGTGATATATTTGGGGTTGAGGCACACATTTTTTCCACCATATTTACCCAGGGATCAGCCAACACCTGATATCCCAGTGCTCCCACCTCCCCAGCAAAACAAAAGAGACAATTCTGCAACGCTAACTGGTCGATCCTCCTGAAACAAGCACCATAAACAACCATGACAACAACGTAGAGTATATTCATTTGTGTTTGGTTCACGCCCCCTTTAACCGGCAGGTGCTTCCTTCGTGCTTCGTCTCACCGTTAACGTACGGCGTTTGATGTTCCTCTGCTCAATAAGTCATGAGACACGAGGCTTTAGAGTGAGGGGTTTGTTTAGCTTGACTAGAGGAATAATATGGAGAGTGGACGGAGGAAAGTGGAGGAAGCCGATATCCTATTAATCTTTCATCAGAAGAGTTGAACATTTCTTTCCTTCTACTTTATTAAAGGCCCTTCTCCATCGCTATCTGCAGCGTATATTCCTTTAATTTGACTGGAATAATGAAAAAGAGCGAGAAAAGTGGAGGAATCCTATAGACTTTGGGACTTTAATGAGGAAAAACTAAACTCAAGGAGAGGTTCAGCTCTTAAAAGGGCCCCCGCTGCCAGCTGCAGCCCACCAGGGGAGGGGATCTCTCTCTTCTGGGGCTGTACCGACTTACAAACTGTTGACGCATGTCTTTACCTCAATCTTTACCTAATTATGAAGATGGAGGAAGCGCACACAGTTTGGAGGAAAACATTTGGTAGACACAGCGGAATAAATTCCTCCCACTCCAGAATGAAGTCCAAATCTCCTGGTAATACAAAAGACAAGGTGTGCAGGCGCATGTTTTTACAAAAGAACAGGCTTCCACTGGATCGCTTCGAGTGTTGTAACATGATGTGCATGTAATTGTCATTTATTTTTATTGATTGCCAGATGTGCGGCGGTGCACATTCAGCAATCAAAAACAGGTTGTGTGTGGCTGTTAGGATTCCTGACGAATAGAGGAGGACTAACCAGCTCTACGGTTACAATCGGCCATCCACAAAGTACCTCTTACACACCATGGCGGTGTCTAACATTAAGTAAGCCACTGAGCCAAATCAATAAACACAACAGGGACGCACGCGGGCCAATCCCAAGGACATGTACGTCTCACACGCGTACATAGCAGCAGAACGCAGGGACCTTAATAAGTTCATCACACCGCGTGTGTTCGTCTGCGGGTCGTCTTGGGCCGTTCATCACACGTTGGCTCGTTGGGAGTCCCGCCGCGGCGAGGAGGCAGAGAGCGCTTCACAGACCGGCTGCACCTTCACACTCCTAGATATTATGTTTCTCACTTCGGTGCAGGCGAGAGAAAGTGGCCCCTTTTAAACATCAATCGCTGTTGCGCAAAATAGCCAACTCTCTCTCTGTCTGTCTGTCTGTCTGTCTGTCTGTCTGTCTGTCTGTCTGTCTGTCTGTCTGTCTGTCTGTCTGTCTGTCTGTCTGTCTGTCTGTCTGTCTGTCTGTCTGTCTGTCTGTCTGTCTGTCTGTCTGTCTGTCTGTCTGTCTGTCTGTCTGTCTGTCTGTGTTCCCCTCGGTCGGTGATCAAACACAGACGGACCGGAGACACGTCTACTTCCCACAACGCTGTGTAGGGATGAACCAACCAGTATGTTCACAATGAGGCTTCATATTAACACTTATGTGTATACATATTAAACAATTATTGAAATATCAAATGTAATTATATTCATATAAATATACATAGATATAAATTATATATATATATAAATGCATACATATATATATTTAAATGTGTACATATATACTGTATATATTTATCTATATATTGACCGACTTATCCCACTCACTGAATAAGGTATCACAGCTAATCCACAGAAGCCCTTCACGTGTACAGCAAGGACATGGGCTGGGGAAGGTGAGCATATGCAAATGAGGCTGTCAGCAGCAGCAAGTAAGGCCGAACACAGGGGGACCAGGATGGACAAAAGAAGCCTTAATCATATACAAATGGATGGCTGGTAACAGGCTTCTTGTCAGGGATCTGTGTGTGTGTGTGTGTGTGTGTGTGTGTGTGTGTGTGTGTGTGTGTGTGTGTGTGTGTGTGTGTGTGTGTTGTGTGTGTGTGTGTGTGTGTGTGTGTGTGTGTGTGTGTGTGTGTGTGTGTGTGTGTGTGTGTGTGTGTGTGTGTGTGTGTGCTGTGTGTGTGTTAGTGTGGTGTGTGCTCTGTGTGTGAGTGTGTGTGTGCATGTAGTTTGTGTGTGTTAGTGTGTGTGTGTGTGTGTTGTGTATGTGTGTGTGTGTGTGTGTGTGGATGTATGTGTGCATGTGTGTGTGTGTGTGTGTGTGTGTGTGGTATGTGTGTGGATCAGGGTTTTGTGTGTGTTTTTGTGAGCCTATTCATTAATTTTTCAGAATTGCAATTTAAACTGCTACACAAGCTGTTGCTTCTGTTATATATTTTGATATATGTATATATATACAGTATATATATATATAATTGTTTGGTATTAGTCTTTCACCTTTAACCTTTGTGATCTGTCATTTCATGCTCAGTGTGTTGCCATCTCTCTAGCCATGCGGGCCCTGTGTCTGTAAAGGTACCGCCTCAGGGCACACTTGATGGATAGGAGTTACCTCTCATTGTGTTCTCTGTGAATACTCAAGGCTGGGGGTGTATTTATGGTACGCTGCCTTAACTCCTGCCCTCAACGAAGCACACAAGTGCCTGGAAGTCGAAACGTTACTTCATCTTAGGTTTTTAACAAGCCATATGGAATTGTGTGTGTGTGTGTGTGTGTGTGTGTGTGTGTGTGTGTGTGTGTGTGTGTGTGTGTGTGTGTGTGTGTGTGTGTGTGTGTGTGTGTGTGTGTGTGTGTGTGTGTGTGTGTGTGTGTGTGTGTGTGTGTGTGTGTGTGTGTGTGTGTGTGCATGTGTGTATGTTTCTTTTGTAAGCCAAAAGCTCCAGA
>OLKM01001832.1:37767-40267 GCA_900291075.1 Melanogrammus aeglefinus | reverse complement strand
TCCAACCTCAGCAAGATAAATGCATTTAACAAAAGTGTGTTTTGTTCCAATGTTTAAATCAATTATCGATTTGAGACCAATAGAACCAAGTGATGCAGTTTCATTGATTTTAAGAATTTACTGCCTTGGTTTGTTATGGTTTAATATGCAAAAGACACAACAAACAGCTGCTAGTTAGCCTGTGTGTGTGTGTTTGTGTGTGTGTGTGTGTGTGTGTGTGTGTGTGTGTGTGTGTGTGTGTTGTGTGTGTGTGTGTGTGTGTGTGTGTGTGTGTGTGTGTGTGTGTGTGTGTGTGTGTGTGTGTGTGTGTGTGTGTATGTGTGTGTGTGTGTGTGTGTGTGTGTGTGTGTGTATGTGTGTGTGTGTGTGTGTGTGTGTGTGTGTGTGTGTGTGTGTGTGTGTGTGTGTGTGTGTGTGTGTGTGTGCGTGTGTGTGTGGTTGTGTGTGTATGGGTGTGTGCGTGTGCTTCTGATTGATGCTTTGGTACCTTTTCCAGCCACGGTGAGGACCACGGCCTAATTGCAACCCCGGGTGGTTCGAGCTTGATTAGACAGCGTGTGTGCATGTGCGTGTGTGTGTGTTTGTGTGTGAGCGTCAATGTGTGTGCGTCAAAGTGTGCGTGTTTGTGTGTATGTAGCCTTTAAGGAAATCCACAACCTGGCCCGGGGGGGATAGATTCAACATGGACCGTTGAGCAGGAAAGTTGCTCAAAATGAAGCGTTTCAATTAACTAATTGCACATGTGTGAGTTATGTGTCGCAATCATCATAAGTGAACACATACAGTAGGCAGGACCACTCCTCCTCACGCCTCCTCCTCCATCACTCCCTCTCTGGTGAAGTGTTTACTCTGAGGTCACCATCCACATCACAGACTCTCTGTCACGTCCTCCACCTCGCCTGGGCCCGTAGCCTGGGGTAGTAGCCTGTAGCCTGGGGTAGTAGCCTGGGCCTGTAGCCTGGGGTAGTAGCCTGGGCCTGTAGCCTGGGATAGTAGCCTGGGCCCATAGCCTTGGATAGTAGCCTGGGCCTGTAGCCTGGGGTAGTAGCCTGGGCCCATTGCCTTGGATAGTAGCCTGTGCCTTTAGCCTGGGGTAGTAGCCTGGGGTAGTAGCCTGGGCCCGTAGCCTGGGCCCGTAGCCTGGGCCTGTAGCCTGGGATAGTAGCCTGGGCCTTTAGCCTGGGGTAGTAGCCTGGGCCCGTAGCCTGGGCCCGTAGCCTGGGGTAGTAGCCTGTGCCTGTAGCCTGGGGTAGTAGCCTGGGCCTGTAGCCTGGGGTAGTAGCCTGGGCCCATTGCCTTGGATAGTAGCCTGTGCCTTTAGCCTGGGGTAGTAGCCTGGGCCCGTAGCCTGGGGTAGTAGCCTGGGGTAGTAGCCTGGGCCCGTAGCCTGGGCCCGTAGCCTTGGATAGTAGCCTGTGCCTGTAGCCTGGGCCCCAGCATGGTCTGGCTGTGTTCTGGCTAGGTTTTTCGTCAGTACACGTCAGTCCATCTCTCGGCCACTCAGTACCAGAGCTCTGCGGTTCGCCGTCACTGAACCCTTGGTCTCACTCTGACCACACCTTCTTTGTTCTCCATCCCCGCCTGCTGGTTTCCTGCTCCTCTGGTTACCGCCCGCCCGTCTACGGGCCCAGTCTGCATCCCCTCAGCCCTTCCCTGTCTTGCCATTATATCCCATTTCCCTCGTTCTCGTATGACTCTGTGTCCTGACATTAATTGAGCTGTGACCTTGAAGCGAACCACTGGTACTTAGCCACTTTGTAATTCATCATTTATATTGTTTATACCGTTTTGTTTGCCGTTTGTTTTGTCTGTCTTTACTTTAGCATTTACTTTAGCATCTATTTTTGATTTTCAATCGTACTTTGTATTTTTATTGTATTGTATCTTTCCCTTTGTTTTCCACTGCTGCTGGGCTGTTGTAACAAAGGAATTTCCCCTCCGCGGGATCGATAAAGTTGTTCATAAAATTATTATCTATCTAACAGTCTGAATCCCTCCCGCACACCGTCTACCCACTGCCCGTCCGTCAGCGGATGACGGAAGGCGTGGCTGACGGACGGGGGAGTAGTCTTTGCAGAGGCATCCGTCAGCCAAGCCCGAGCATGCGCAATCTGATTGGATGACAGAGCGGATGGATCCACAATGCATTGCGGCTCCGCCCCGGTCAAAGTCAATGGGATCCGTCAACGGACGGATGCAGTGGGCAAGAGGTGTGACTCTCTCTATTGCTCTCTCTCTTTCACCTGTGCTCGCTCGCTTGCTTCTTGCTGTGTGTCTCTGCAGACTCATGGCAAATGTGGTGCACCGTAAGCTACAGTCGTGGTGTCACTTTAAATCTATTCTCCAAACGGGACAGCCCGACCCCAAAATACCTAAACGTACATACACACACACACACAACACACACACACACACACACACACACACACACACACACACACACACACACACACACACACACACACACACACACACACACACACACACACACACACAGACA
>OLKM01001832.1:33950-36813 GCA_900291075.1 Melanogrammus aeglefinus | reverse complement strand
CGCACGCACACACACACACACACACACACACGGACGCACACACACACACATGGGCGCACACATTCACGCACACTCATTGTGTGTTGAGGAGCAGGCCCAGGTGGGCCGCGCCGCTCTGCTGTCAGAGCTCCTCTGTCTCCTCGTTAAAAGTCCAAATGCATCAAACAATGAGGGAAGAGGAGCAGCGCCAGCCTTCACCTGCAGGCGCAAGCCACCACTCAGCTGTAAGCTGGCTTAACACCGCAGACGTAACATCAAAGTCCTTCTCTCCATAGGATACACAGCACACCCCTTTCATATTCACCCACCGCAGTAAGTCTGCTTTTCATTTTTATTTCTGCAAGGTTCTTGGGCATAAAATAGAAGTCTTTGAACCAAATAAACAAATGCAAAGTAGGGATCTCTTGAAGCCCGGGAATTTAGGGAATATTAAAATAAAATGCAAATGGCCGTCAGTGTGTGGTCCCGGGTGGGCAGAGAACACCACACAGCTGAAGACTTGTTTCCAAAAGCACAAACTTAAGCCAAGTAAGACTTTCTATTGATCCTCTCTTCAGGGCCTTCCAACCAGTCAAACCAGTCGTCCACTGATACAAGAAAACTCTGGCAAACTTCTTTGCAGACATGAGCCAAATTTGACTATATGAGCCAGTAAACAACCATTAACAGGTTGGAAAACCTTCAAGGGGAGAGGGTAGGTGCTGTGTGTTTCTGTTGTTTTTTCCGCGAAGTCTCCACACAAATACACTCCTATCACTCCTGGCTCACTCATGCAGGAGTCTGATTTCATCCGTCCATCGCGCCTAGAGAGACGGGGGTAAGTGACCGGCAGTAAAAGCACTTTGACTCTCTTCTATTTCCACTCCCCTTACTGTTGCCTCTCTCTCTCTCTCTCTCTCTCTCTCTCTCTCTCTCTCTCTCTCTCTCTCTCTCTCTCTCTCTCTCTCTCTCTCTCTCTCTCTCTCTCTCTCTCTCTCTCTCCCTCTCTCTCTCTCTCTCTCTCTCTCTCTCTCTCTCTCTCTCTCTCCCTCTCTCTCTCTCTCTCTCTCTCTCTCTCTCTCTCTCTCTCTCTCTCTCCCTCTCCCTCTTTCTCTCTCTCTCCCTCTCCCTCTTTCTCTCACTCTCGGTTCTTATCATGTGGTGTGGTGCATACGTATCAAGGTCAGGTTAGAAACTGCAGCATCCTCTCTCTCACTCTCTCTCTCTCTCTCTCTCTCTCTCTCTCTCTCTCTCTCTCTCTCTCTCTCTCTCTCTTCTCAATCTCTCCTTCTCTCTCTCTCACTCTCCTCTCTCTCCTCTCTCTCCTCTCTCTCTCACGCTCTCTCTCCTCTCTCTCTCCCTCTCTCTCAATCTCTCCTTCTCTCTCTCTCTCAATCTCTCCCTCTCCCTCTCTCTCTCTCTCTCTCTCTCTCTCTCTCTCTCTCTCTCTCTCTCTCCCCCTGTCTCTCTCCCTCTCTCTCTCTCTCTCTCTCTCTCTCTCTCTCTCTCTCTCTCTCTCTCTCCCTCTCTCTCTCTCTCTCTCTCTCTCTCTCTCTCTCTCTCTCTCTCTCTCTCTCTCTCTCTCTCTCTATGTTTATGTATATTATTCTTTAGCTGAGGGAGGCTGCAAGATGTGTCAAGTTGAAAATCCCAAATGGATTCCTTTTTTTGGTTGTTATTTCTTGTTATATTTTCAGTCCCTACATAACCAGAACCCATGGACAGAGATAAAGAGAGGACATGCTTGTATGTCTGTATATAAAGACAATAACTAAAGATGTCAACACTGGCACAGCATCACCATATTGTTATTGTTATACCTAATATAACACAATAATTGGCACATTTCAAATCATTAAGAGACATGAAATGTTTGTTCTGACACAGCAGGACAATTGCAACCCAATCTGTTGTGATTCCAGTCAAAGTGAAGCACTACTAGAAGCCTGTTACTACGCTTGTGGGGAAGGAGAACTGTGAAACGCATTCCAGTGCGTGTCATCTCGGAGAACAGGGAGGCTGTCACGGCTCGCGCAGGGAAGTGAACTCGAGTGCACAGATCAAACTCAGTGGAGGAGCGAAAGAAAGCCGGGCAGACCCTCAACCCACCAGGGGCCGCCATGCTGGGACCAGGGCCCCTCCGACATCAGCGTTCTTGTCTATACTTGGCGTCTTGTAGACGTGCGCACGTCGTCAGTCGCAGACAGAGTGCTGTTCCAGCATTCTGGCCCCACCCCTTTTACCCAGGATGCATCGGGAGGAGACTTGCGTTTGGGAAAGCCAGGTATCCCAGAATGCATTTCGCAAAAACCAGCGACAGTGAAGGCAAAAACTCCCGACTGATGTAATTATGATAATGCTGTAATATAAGTAGAATTTTGATAATGCTGTAATATAATTATAATTACCATAATGCTGTAATATAATTATAATATGGTAATGCTGTAATATAATTATAATATGATAATGCTGTAATATAATTATAATATGATAATGCTGTAATATAATTATAATTATGATCAATTTGAAAGAGTCATCGAGTACACTGCTGTGAGGGTCACAGAGCGATAGCAACGCGTCCTAGGGGCTGTGTACCCCCGAGTCCCTAGTCCACTGCATCCACCAGGCCCCAGGAACCAGGAACCAGGCCCCAGGAACCAGGAACCAGGAACCAGGCCCCAGGAACCAGGAACCAGGCCCCAGGAACCAGGAACCAGGCCCCAGGAACCAGGAACCAGGAACCAGGAACCAGGCCCCAGGAACCAGGAACCAGGCCCCAGGAACCAGGAACCAGGCCCCAGGAACCAGGAACCAGGCCCCAGGGACCAGGGACCAGGAACCAGGAACCAGGAACCAGGCCCCAGGAACCAGGCCCCAGGAACCA
>OLKM01001832.1:11450-26450 GCA_900291075.1 Melanogrammus aeglefinus | reverse complement strand
CTTACGGTGATAGCTGACTGTCTTCAACACATAAGTTAAGGTAAGTTTGGGGGTCCTTAAGCAGTGACACGTACACAAATATTCCCCCTAATGCGCCCTAACACACAGACACACACACACACACACACACACTCACATCTTCACCCCGACACACATACACACAACACACGACACACTAGGGGGAGGGGATGTCGACTAATTCCCAGGGGACAGCTGGAGCGATAACAATCAAAGCATGATGCAAGTTTGGCGCATGACGCACTCCCAACCGAAGGACGTGGAGGCGCGCTGTACCCAGGCTCAGGGGGGCTTTGGGTCCTGGGATCAAGAGCTGTCCATTAATAGTTCATTATGCCCGGCACCATATGCAGCTAATGAAACCAACGTCTAGGTTCAATGGAATGAATAATACATTGATGGACAGGTTGTCGCAAAGATGCGGTCAGCAGCAAGGGGTGAAAAACCGCGACAGCGGTTTGAACAACTCCCCGTTCCCCTCAGGACCAATGGTTTACTGGTGCAGGGGGGGAGGGGGGAGAGAACTCCCTTGCGACTACATGTAGTAAAGTGTGTAGTATGTTTAAATAGTGAGCGCAAAGCTCAAGTGTTTGCTCGGGTATGAGTATCTGGAAGATACTGAGGATCAAAGCTGTAATGTCTGTCCAGCACCCCTCCTAGCGTCGGCGTGGCGAGATAGGAACAGGGTGCTGGAGTCACCAGAGCAGAGAGAGCTGACGAGATACAGAGATACAGAGAGAGCACAGGCTGACATCACTCTGAGCAGGGCCTCGTCCCCCTCCTGTGTGCAGGAGCCAGGCTCTGCTCGGGGGAAGGAATGTGGCGTTGTCTATTTTATTAGAGATGCTTTACAATATGGCCGGACACACAAGTGAATGAACCTTTGTATATAACCTGGCTACAACTCTGTCTGCCATTTTTTATGCTTTACCAAAATTGTTATTGTGTGGTTGGAATGTTCAATGTCAACACAGCACTTGAATGCATTAGCATAGACTTACAAAATATACATTCTGTAATTAAATGTTATGGTTGAATGAACAGAGGGAGGGAGGGAGGGAGGAAGAGAGGGAGAGAGGGAGGAGGGAGAGAGAGAGAGAGAGAGAGAGAGAGAGAGAGAGAGAGAGAGAGAGAGAGAGAGAGAGAGAGAGGAGAGGGAGGGAGAGAGAGAGGAGGGAGGAGAGAGAGAGAGAGGGGGAGAGGGAGGGAGAGAGAGAGAGAGAGAGAGAGAGAGAGAGGGAGAGAGAGAGAGAGAGAGAGGGAGGGAGAGAGAGAGGAGAGGGAGGGAGAGACAGAGAGGAGAGAGAGGGAGAGGGAGGAGGGAGAGAGGAGAGAGAGAGAGAGAGAAGAAGAGAGAGAGAGAGAGAGAGAGAGAGAGAGAGAGAGGAGAGGGAGAGAGAGGGGAGAGGAGAGGAGAGAGAGAGGAGGGAGGGAGGAGAGAGAGGAGGGAGAGAGCGAGGGGAGAGAGAGAGAGGGAGGGAGGGAGAAGAGAGGGAGGGAGGAGAGAAGAGAGGGAGGGAGAAGAGAGGGAGAGAGAGAGAGAGAGAGAGAGAGAGAGAGAGAGAGAGAGAGAGAGAGAGAGAGAGAGAGAGGGAGGGAGGGGGAGGGAGGAAGGAGAGAGAGAGGGAGAGAGAGAGAGCGAGAGGAGAGGGAGGGAGGGAGGGGGAGAAATGAGAGAGGAAATGGCCTTCAAGGTCATGAGGTGCAGATCAGAATGTGATCAGGACGTGACCAGCAGAAACACAGTCCTGACTCCTGCTCACGGATACGATTCTAAAGAGAACCCAGCCGAGGCAGGCTGGCTCGGCAGAAGGGCTTTAAAATGGAGTACACTATATGGATACAGTGCATCTGTTTGGATGTGACTCCGCACAGCAGATACTCTTACTATCACCACTACGCCTCAAACGTTTCTCCAGACACAGCACACCTTTGACCTTAGCAGCTGCTGTACCAGCGTGTGATGATCGCAGCACGGTAATACGGCTGAACCCCTTCGTCTCCTCGCTCATATTGATTCATGATTATCGTCCCTAGGGAGGACGACGCGGAGCGGATGATGAAGGCCAACACTTCCTGATTTTGCCTCCCAACTTTAAGGCTGTGCGTGCTATAGGGTCCGGCCCCCGGGGGTCTAGCGGTGGCTCTGTAGACCTTACTCCGCTGACTACCGCTGTCAGACCACAACACGGGAGGCTGCCTCGCTCTCCCTCTTGATTCATTCATTGAACACTCTGACACACACACAAACAAAAAAAACACACACACACACACACACATATAAACACGCACACAATTAACATGCACACACAAACACACACAAAAACCTTCAAACACACACACACGCACACAATCTTGGGAGTATTGTTCCCGCACGCACACACGCACGCACACACACACACACACACACACACACACACACACACACACACACACACACACACACACACACACACACACACACACACACACACACACACACACACACACACACACACACACACACACACACAAAAAAGAGACACAGACCCACATGAAATCTTGAGCGTATTGTTCCTGCACGCACACACACGCACACACACACACACACACACACACACACACACACACACACACACACACACACACACACACACACACACACAAACACACACTCACAAACGTGCAAACTCACACCCACACAAACTCACAACCATAATAATACTACGTGCACACACACACCTAACTATGAGTAAACTACCTGCACACACACACACACACACACACACACACACACACACACACACACACACACACACACACACACACACACACACACACACACACACACACACACACAGTAGGCCTATAGGGAGCTCACCTCCAGATCTGACCCAGTTGGAGTATGTGGACGAGTGATTGGGAGATCCACACGAAACACGAGTACGAGGCCGAGCGCTTTTTACTCCGGCTCATCCCCACGTTGCTGGCGTTGCTGTTGGTCATGGTGTTCCTGCTGGCGGTCGACGCCTGCCTCTGAGGTGTGGACGGCTGCGTGGTGGTGGCGGTTACGTCCCCGTGCGAGGCCGAGCCGCTCAGCAGCTTGTTCCCGTCCATGTGGGAGCAGTTTGCCGCACCGACGCCGGAGCCCGGCCCGCCGCCTCCGGCAGCGGCCGCCGATGAGCCCTCGTCGGTTCCGAAGTCGTGGACGAACCATCGGAAGCTGAACACCTGCACGGAGAAAGAGCCCAGCACCACGAAGAACAGCGTCAACCCGAACCACCAGAAGTCGCGTCTGAGATAATAGTCGACCGACAGCCAAATGTCAGTGCCCACATCGGCGATGTACACGGCCACTGCGGCCAGCACCCACAGGCCGTCCCACACGGTGTACTTCTGGGGCTGCTCCCTGCCCAGGCGGAGGCACGTCGACGCGGCGCCTCCCGTGCCGCAGCACCTCGACTCCCCGTTCACGAAGTCCCCGTCCCCGGTCCCTGCCGAGTCGGGCTGGGACCCCGGGTTGAGTCCCTGGACGGAGCCCGAGTGGTCCGAGTTCTGCAGAGGCGTGAAAGCCACATCGCTTTTCTTTATCTTGAGGACCCCGTCCGATTTGGCCGCCATTGTTTTGAAGTGCGTGCACTGTTACACGATATTATTATTTTTGTTATTAAAAAATATTATTAGTGATTATTATGATTCCTCCTGTAAAACGCTGCCTCCCCTCCTCGGCTCCTCGTCCCCTTCCTCTCTCGCCGTCGACACCCTTCAGCGTAGCTCCGCCTGGGCGCCCCCCCTCCCCCCTCCCCCCTCCCCCCTCCTCTTGTGTTGTGTGTGGGGTTCCGGGGGCGGGGGGGGGGATCTGGGCATGGCTTGATCCACCGCGTCGCCAGCGAGGATCTCTCCGCTATGCCACCGCCCGTTTCTAAAGGATGCGTAATGAATGTGCAAAACGAAAAAACGAATAAAAATGTGGTGGGGCACATGTATTATTTCACGTGTAGTGGCACGGGGCAGACTGCTTCGCTTTGAACATGGTTTACTCAGAATACTATTGTGTGTTTTCCCCCCACTTGCATATTGTTTTCTGCATCATCACTATTTCAAACACCAGCGTGCGACCGAATAACCCCACTCTGAAAGTACTTCCAGCCGTTTCCCGGTTTGGAGGTTTCCAATTGCATGTCAAATATGTCAATTCAAACGCCTGGTAGGGACTGTAGTGGACTATAGCCGACTGGCAGAGGCTGCGTCCCATACAGCGCCCTTCTCCCGTTGCACAAGCTGAAACGATGACATCATTGCCTTGCTCGGCTCATCTGTCTCTCTCTCTCTCTCTCTCCCCCCCCCCCTTCCCCCAGCCCCCCCCCCCCCCCGTCACTCTTCCTCTCTCCTTCCCCTCTCACTCTCTCTTTCTCCCTCCTTTCACCTCTCCTCTCTTTCGTCATAGCTTACCTATACAACGCTACAGTTCTCACTGCCAAAGAGAAAGCATCGCTTCAATTGATTGACTCATCGGTGTAATAACGAAGCTAAATGGCCTCAGACGTTGCAAAAATCACTATAAATGCCGGTATGGCACAAAAGGATAACGTGACATGAAAAAAAACAGCTGAAGGTCGAGCCGCCCAATCGGCGGAACGGAGTCGAAGCGCTGGACCAGCCGGTCGAAGCTGGTCCAGCACCGCGGACAGCTCCGGTACAAGTGCTGAGCAGTGGTGGGACGCGGGCCGCGGTGGGATGGAGTGAATACGACAGTCGTTTCTCATTACTGCAGTCATTAAGAGGTGTGTGTGTGTGTGTGTGTGTGTGTGTGTGTGTGTGTGTGTGTGTGTGTGTGTGTGTGTGTGTGTGTGTGTGTGTGTGTGTGTGTGGCGTGTGTGTGTGTGTGTGTGTGTGTGTGTGTGTGTGTGTGTACATGTTATAAGGTGCGTGTTTGTGCGTGCGTGCATGTTTTAATGTGCATTTGTGTGTGTGCATTTGTGCATGTGTGTTTTTCTATGTGTGCGTGCATGTTATAAGGTGTGTGTTTGTGTGTACACGTATGTTGTGTGATTGTGCGGATGCGTGAATGTTTTAATGTGCATTTGTGTAGGTGCATTTGTGCATGTATCTCAGCGTGTGTGTGTGTGTGTCTGTCCAAATCAAATGCAAAACCGTTCACCTGTCTGGAGGACCACACTACACACAGCCGGATCAACACACACACACACACACACACACACACACACACACACACACACACACACACACACACACACAGACAGACAGACAGACAGACAGAACACAAAAACACACATCAACAAGGGAACAAGGGCCTAGGTGTGACACAGACATGTTGAGATGGCATTGTGCATATGCATATATACAGTATATAATAAGTATAGCGTCAACGTTTGATTGACGAGACCCGTGTTGACCTCTGACATCATCCTCCCCTCCCTGACCTTCCAAGTGATTTGTGACCTTGACCTTAAGCCCTTCGCCGTCACCGACCAGCGGTCCACACACTGAATGCACTGCTCCCAAAAGGGTTCATTTACACCAATCACCGACCACAAATAGCATTTAAAAACACACAAACGGTTCAGTGCGTTGACAGACTCACCGTTTTCTTCTTTCCTCAACAGGCTACGATGGGCATCACTAGATTACAATTAAAAATCACACATGGTGAAAACCAAAGCAGCCATGGAGAGAGAGAGAGAGAGAGAGAGAGAGAGAGAGAGAGAGAGAGAGAGAGAGAGAGAGAGAGAGAGAGAGAGAGAGAGAGAGAGAGAGAGAAACAGAGAGACAGAGAGAGAGACCACCTCCAACAGACCCAGGAAAGACAGAGAGAGAGAGAGAGAGAGAGAGAGAGAGAGAGAGACAGAGACAGAGACAGAGACAGAGACAGAGACAGAGACGGAGACGGAGAGACAGAGAGAGAGAGAGAGGGGGGGGAGAGAGAGAGAGAGAGGGAGAGAGCGAGAGACGGAGAGAGAGAGAGACGGAGACGAGAGACAGAGACAGAGAGAGAGACAGAGAGAGAGAGAGAGAGAGAGAGAGAGAGAGAGAGAGAGACAGAGAGAGAGAGAGAGAGAGAGAGGGAGAGAGCGAGCGAGAGGAAGTGGAAGTAACAGAGAGAGAACCCCGTACTCCTCCAGTCTAGGGGTCTTTGACATCTATTAGCAGCGCTGCCGTGGGTTGAGTGGGGTCGTATCCGTCTTGCCTTCTTAAGTTCCTTTGGACTCCAGAGTGTGTGTCAGTAGGTCACACATCACAGCGTGTCATTGACTATACTCACAGGCCTCGAGAGTCCTGAAGTAACGCTCGGATCCTGCGTCCTCTACCACGGTGAGGCTGCTCAGCAGACGCACGATTGGTCGGACACAATACCATGTCAGAATGCGATTGGCCGGCGCAGAGTGTCACAGAAAGGTCACACAAACTTTTAACATAATGAACAGAAAGAGCCTCCATGCCCTGGGGTTGGCGCAGTGCTAGGGTGAGACGCTCGTCCCACAGGGGATGGATGCCGCCACCAGGCCGGGCTCTTTGAAAGCTCTTGGAAGGTTTTGGATTCACGTCCGTGTGCTCGAGAGGTGAGATGGATCCCCCTCAAACCAATCAGGGATGACATGTCCAGACTGGTCAAGAATGAGCAGGGAGCCGCAGTCAACCAGAACAGACATTCTCACAGAGCGTTTCACTCACTAAAAACTGACAGGTTAGGATGTGGAGTTTCTAACAAATGCCACTGGAACAATAGCTCCTGAATAACACCTACGGCCTCTTAATGTGAGTGGCAATCTTTCACCAGGTAGAAAAAATAATTTGTCCAAGTCCATCATCCAGTTTTCCTAATTTGTTGAAGAAGTCAAAGAGAAATTTGTTGCAGAAATCAAACTGTTAGCAAAGCAGCGGCTAAAGCAGACAACGATTACTGCAGTCATGCTGGCTTCAGCGATTGACGGATACCAAAACGTATCTTAGCTTAAGCTGCAATCAGCAATTTTTACCCATCCTACTCTCACATGACCAAATTGTGATTTGATTTAGTCTCACCGTTTACATGCAATTGGATCCACAGCCAAGGCCTGTAGTCTAAGAAATACATGAGATCCATGCGGCCCGCAATCGAATCAAAAACACAATTGAATCAAAGCAAAGTGTGTCACGCTAAACGTGCCGAATGCAGCTTTAAGCAGAACGTAATACACAATGGATCACAGATCACATTTTAACAGCGGCCCGCAATCGAATCAAAAACACAATTGAATCAAAGAAAAGTGTGTCACGCTAAACGTGCCGAATGCAGCTTTAAGCAGAATGTAATACACAATGGATCACAGATCACATTTTAACAGGGGATTTGAAAAAGAACCAAAACATGAATGAATGAATGAATGAACTCAAAAATGAATGAATTATTGATGACGGCGTCCCCTTCTTCAGTTGAAAGTCCTTTTGTTTGCTGTGCATGAAGTATTAACGTGGGCTTCAGTCAGCAGCGTACACATGCAGCCGTCATCAGCTGTGCTGTAAAGCCCTCCCAGGACATCTCACGCTGCCCGCCGGGACCAGAGACTGCAGCTCCCTCAGCACGGACGGCAAAGAGTTTTTTCGATTGTCAGATGCACTTTATTGTTGTTGGGTGTGTATCTGTTCATGTGCGTGTGTGTGTGTTGCATGTCTGTATGTCGGTAGATAGCTAGCCAGAGTTCCTTTCTCCCACGTGTAGCTAGTACAGGTCCATTGGATTCTTGGACCTGCTCAACTCTGGTACGCTATCGGCTAACAGTTGTTAAATAAACATTAGAATAAAAATGATGAACCCTAATGAATGAATGCAACCCTTAAGAATAAATATAACAAAGCCAAATGAAACGTATATAAATACATATGTGTATGTTTATGTTTATATGCATGTATGTATATATGAATGTGTATCTGTACGTACGTATGTACTGTATGTATGTTAGTATGAATGTAGGTGTGTACGTTTGTTAGTATGAATGTATTGGTATGAAGGGGTGTATGAATGAATGAATACATGCATGTACATTGGCGTACAGAGTTATGAGTGATGGATGGATGGAGTTTCAAACAGGATGAAATACCTCAGCACATTAAAAGGTGAGATTGATGGGGTGGTGTGTGTGTGTGTGTGTGTGTGTGTGTGTGTGTGTGTGTGTGTGTGTGTGTGTGTGTGTGTCTGTGTCTGTGTGTCTGTGTGGTGTGTGTGTGTGTGTGTGTGTGTGTGTGTGTGTGTGTGTGTGTGTTGGATACAGGGCAAAGGGAACAACAATCCCGGCTGAAGCTGTTATCAATAACACATGGTTGCTTAGCAACTGTGCATTTTGTAAAGACTGCCAGCATGCAAACAAACGCATGTACACACACATACACACACGTACACACACGTACACACACGTACACACACACACACACACACACACACACACACACACACACACACACACACACACACACACACACACACACACACACACACACAGATAATTAATGTAATCTTTAAACAGAATCCAATTAATTCATTAAATGCGTCAATTCAAATATCTAAAGTCAATATACTTTTTCTTTCTGTGCAAGACATATACGGCATGCTAATGGTGGACACTTTCATCCAAAGAATCATAACATTTACATTTAGACTGCATGTCCAACCATGTTTAACGACAGTGTATAAGGGCGTGTTCACACTGCCCGTGTGAACACGCCCTTTAAGGTTATAAATAAAATGTGGCATTTGAAATCAATTGCTATGACTCGTAACTGAATAACAGATGAACCGTTTCCCCCCCATAAGACCTCCTCTAGGGCAGTAAATATAGCAACAGTCCTCCTGGTGCCTGACGTTCTTCTGGCGTTCCGGCCGTCTTTCTCCAGCCTGCACTCGGCTCTCTGCATATTGAGCCGTCTGCGTCTGTTCTTGGCAGTCAGCGCCGCTGTCGTTCTGCTGAGGGCCCCATCTAACCCTCTCTAACCAGGCAAGCTGTCCGTCATTAGCGTCAAGAGCCACTTGATGAGATGGCGTGCCCGGTGAGTGAGTCATCACCCTCGAGTTAGCCGGAGAGACAGCTTGGTGCTCGACGTCAATCGGGTGAACTGACATTTAGTGGGAGAGAGAGATTAACTAGTGGACCGGGCGCGCAGGCCCGTTGGCTATACCACAGGACGCTGTGCTGTACTTTTTCGGTGCCGTTTTGTTTTAGTTGTTGTTGTCTTTACATCATTTAAACCTACATAACAGTTGAATTACCATTGACCCTGTTGTTGTAGGAGGACCAACAGAACGTAGGCCCCGGTTGGCTATACCACAGGACGCTGTGCTGTACTTTTTCGGTGCCGTTTTGTTTTAGTTGTTGTTGTCTTTACATCATTTAAACCTACATAACAGTTGAATTACCATTGACCCTGTTGTTGTAGGAGGACCAACAGAACGTAAACCCCGGAACAATGAGGCAATGATCCAACTTTTCAGACGGGGATTGCAGAAAAACACACGGTGGTGCAGTCAGATAGATGTCACTGGCTGACAGACAGACAGACAGATGAGGTTAGCTAATACACGGCCTAAGTAAGGAAGGCAAGGCTGCTGCAATACAAAATAAAAACAATGCAATGTGTTGGTGTTTGATTGCCATAAGTCATCACCACCATTGAACCAAGCAATCCTCTGCCCTAATGAGCACATGAAACATTATCCCCATGGACTCACTTTCTGAAGGAATTAACGTGAAGGCCAAAAATGGTGACGCAAGTTCTACTGAGAAGACAACATTTAACTTGTAACTATTAACAGCAAGAAACCATTAGCAGAACATTGCGTTGTCTTACTCCGGTTGTTAAAGGAAAAGTTTCCTTCGTTGAGTGCATTTGGTCCATAAATGGGCGCACGCCTTCAAAAACTACCGGCATCATTAGAATAATTGCTGAGAGGCCGTTCCGATCACGACCGAGCGCTCGATAAAAGCACCGCTATGAAGAGACACACAACCACTGTGACAGGACGGCTGATTTATTGGATTGAAGAGCTGTCAAAAAAAAAATAGGTACATTCTCTCTGTGGTGTTTACAAGTCCATTTTCAAAAGCATTTTATTAACGCTCCCAAAAAGGCAGAATCCAATTCATTGTCATTCGTAATGGTCCTTAAAACTCACAATCTCTTTTGCAGAAGCGATATTTCAGGAACCGTCAAGAACTCTTCGGTTCCGTTCCGGTTCCCTCTGAATGTCCCCAAAAGTAGTTGAATAAAATCCACAGAAAAAACTCATTGTCCATTGTCCTACTAGCAAATAAATATGACCTATAGATATGGCATACAGTTGTGATTCGTGGCGGTTTATGTAAGACGGCACGTGCACACGAGCAAGCAAACAGTCCATTAGATCGGACTTCTTTACAAAGCAGAACAACCTTTGACAACACAGCAGCACTCCACAAAACATGAATCTAAATCAGTTGACGACGGTTCGAGTTTGACGTTGGACCACCGCACTGAAGAACCAGAAGGAAGCCTTTTTAATCTTCACGTTTTCTTCTCAGCTTAATATAACGATGTTTCACGAGCACATTGAACTGGACGTTCACATTAGAGACAATATTGCATAAAAATGATTGAACCATTACTTCATGGTGCATGTTTGTTGGGTGACTAATCCGACGTGACAAATCCATTTTACAATCTCTTTTCTGCATGATGCACTTGCATCTTTGACATGACAAACCAATGTCAATGCAGCGGATGTCGTGAGCCAGTTAAAACTATTATTAACTCATTCCTATTACCGTTGGGGAAAAACTGAAAAGGACTTTAATTTGATTGTTGACTGCTTCGTTTTTATTGGTCAGTTTGTTTTCCTCAATATCCACAACTGTAATGAAATGCCCAAAGCCAGCTTGTTATATTGCTTTTGAGAAAGTAATCGCTGTGTGTGTGCGGTGTCTTAGGAAGGCCGGGTTTGGCTATACTGCACCTTTATCTTTATCATACCTAAACCTACTCATCTTATACTCACAGTCAAGATACACGCTGTGGTATTTTAATAAACACCTCCAATTGCTTTTCCTGGAAATGCATCCGTTTAGTTCCTCAAAGTCCTCCCATCAGCAACAGCTTTGCCCAAATGGGAAGTCTCCCTCTCGCCTTAATGTGCAGAAACCAAGAGTCACTACTCCTGAATGCAGAGTGCACCTGGTACTTTTTACCTCTCTTTGCCGGCCGTTCATTTATCGAGGAAAACCAAGAACCTCTGTCCACTCTCCCACTTCCTGTTGACTCTCCATCACAGCCAGGCATTTAACACCCCCCCCCCCCTCAAACATCAGAGGGAGGGACGTCTATCCAAGGACGAGGGAAACCCAGCTCTCCATTCAGTGGTAAGAACCAACCCCGCTCAGCGCTGTGCGGGGCCGCCTCCCGCTGAGCACCGGGGTTCCTCCCTCTTGTTGTTTCTGACTTCCTTCACCA
Organism: Melanogrammus aeglefinus; assembly: GCA_900291075.1. Taxonomy (NCBI): domain Eukaryota; kingdom Metazoa; phylum Chordata; class Actinopteri; order Gadiformes; family Gadidae; genus Melanogrammus; species Melanogrammus aeglefinus. The sequence continues at coordinate 14,978 of OLKM01001832.1, read as the reverse complement.
GCAGCTCGGCGTTCCCAGAGGAACCGTCACTCCTCGGCGTTCCCAAAGGAACCGTCACCCTCCTCGGCGTTCCCAGAGGAACCGTCCACCTCCTCGGCGGTTCCCAAAGGAAACCGTCACCTACCTCGGCATTCCCAAAGGAACCGTCACCTCCTCCGCAATGCCAAAAAAACGCGATCACCTCCTGGCATTCCTAGAGAAACCGTCCACCAGCTTGGCGTTTCCCAGAGGAAACCGTTCCAACCTCTTCAGCGTTCCTAGAGGAACCGTCCACCTCCTCGGCCGTTCCCCAGAGGAAACGTCACCTCCTTGGCGTTCCAGAGGAACCGTCCACCTCCTCGGCATTCCTAGAAGAGAACCGTCCACCAGCTTGGCGTTCCCAGAGGAAACCGTCCACCTCCTCAGCGTTTCCTAGAGGAAACCGTGCCACCTCCTCGGCGTTCCAGAGAGGAACCGTCACCTCCTTGGCCGTTCCCAGAGGAACCGTCCACCTCTCCTTGGCATTCCCAGAGAAAACCGTCACCTCCTCAGCGTTCCCTAGAGGAAACGTCCACCTGCCTCGCGTTCCTAGAGGAACCGGTCCACCTCCTCGGCGTTCCTAGAGGAACCGTCACCCTCCTCGGCGTTTCCCAGAGGAACCCGTCCACCAGCTCGGCGTTCCTAGAGAAACCGAACACCAGCTCGCATTCCTAAGAGGACGCGTCGGGCCTGGTTAATTGTTGCCGACCTTGGAGAAACGTGGCGAGGTCGGGAACCGCCGTCCAGGGAAAACACACACGCGCTCCGATGCATCACTGTCTGGTACGGCCGCGCGTTAAAACTGCCCTCCGCTGTCAGGTCTGATGGTGGGGTGGGGAGGTGGGAGGTTGGGGGGGTGGGGGTGGGGGAGGTGGGAGGTGGGGAGGTGGGAGGTGGAGGTGGGAGGGTGGGAGGTGGGAGGTGGGAGGAGGTGGGGGTGGGGATGGGGTGACCGATAGGGAACAGGAAGCGGAGACGAGGTGGAGGTGTCTCTGGCGGCGGCCGCGCGTCCTCACTTGTTCCGTGTGGACCTTGTCTCCCCAGCGGGAACCTCGTGCATCAGCTTCTGCAGGGGGGGGGGGGTGGGGGGGGGAGGTTTAACGTGAGGGCTGCGAGCCGGAGCAGCAGCGCGTCTGCAGAGCCATGACGCCTCCCTGTGTAGAACACAGCTGCACACGACGGTGAACGCTAAGTGGGACCGCGTTTCAGAGCCCATTCACACACAACACTCACACTCTGACTGGCTGAGGCGCGTCAGACGTGTTCAGGGCGACAGCCAGCGGCGCGGGAGAGCAGCCAGGGTGAGGCGTCTCGCTCAGGAACACCCCAACACTGAGCTTCGGAGGAGACGGGGGATCGAACCCGCAACCTTCAGGGTTACCAGGCCAACCCGCTCCACCTCCTGAGAGCTCCCTGCAGTCCCGCGCTGGAGCTTGGTGGTGGTGTCCCAAATTGCGTGAGACCTTACAGGAAACCGGAACGCCTGCAGAGAGTACGGGAAACAGGCCTACAGCAATACTGGAGTAGTCCAGCCAGCACACGCACGACGCTCCCCGCTCGGGTCGGGAGAACACGCACAGGGCGCCAGCCCGGAATGACGAGAGCGCCCGATTCCGCGTTGAAAGGGTGCGTTGTCATGAAAACGACTCAGCCTCGCCTCAGGCCCGCGTACAACGAGGACGCTATGCGGGTTAAAATGAACGACTAAATATTTTTAATCGGCAAGAGTGCCTTTCGGTTTAGACCGTGACGACGGCGTTTTTGGGGGCCATGAAAAGCGCAAAATCTGAAACCACTCCTCCCAGAGTGGGGAAAAGGTCAATACGCTCCGCCCGCGCTAAGGCGTTCCCGTCTACCGACTGGCCCAAGAAACGCAAAACACGGCTCAGCAGTATCGCTCACGTCCGCGTACGCGATTACGTCACATACAGGCGTCAGGTACAGGGGAAATAAACAAACAATGTTCGCGGATTATGTTTCTATGCGTCGACCGTCCAGCCTCGCTCTGACAGCTCTAAATAAAACCTTTACAGAAGTCTTTCCACGACAATGACAGGACCAGTGAACAGATAGTATTACTGGAACAGAGAAGATCTTGTTCCCCGACGGCGCTGGATAAAGAGAAAGGAGGAAGAATTCCACGCATGCCGCTCAGAACATGGCGGTTGGTTTTTTGTTTGGAGTGGGTGGCCAGACCACATAGCGCCAATCCTAGCCCAACTGACCATGGCATAACCAACCGAAACCCACACACTTTCGCGTCAAAACCGGTATGCACGCAGAAGTTCCTCCCAAAAAAAACGCCTCGTCTTTAAACGCGAAATAAAAAGTGAAGACCGGCGCCCATGTTGGCTCTTCTGTTCTGGACCGTCATCGTGTAAACGTAGCCCTAGACGCCTTACCTCAGCAAGGCGGTGTAGTATGCCGAATCGCCCTCGCCCTCGCGCGCGTGTCCTCACCTGTAGCCCGCGGCCAGCCAGTTCCCCACTCGTTGGTTTTGAAAACAGCGCGCCCGGTCGATGAGTAGCCGGATCAGGCTCCCACAGGTAAACTCCCCGTAAGTGCTTCTGGGCGGGGACAGAACCGACGACCGTGGTTTAAAATCCGACGCCCGCGCAGAACGGTTCGATGAAACTGGGGAGCTCGTGAATTGGTCCCGTTTGTGGAAGCCGTGGCGAGCTTTTTTGTGAGGAGTTACGGTTAACGGTCCCATCGGTTCCCTCCGCTTTTGCCCGTTTACTGTGAGATATAAAAAAAGGCTTCCAAAGAGTTTGGGGTGAAAAACCATCAAGCGCTGCAGTGCGGAAGCAGTGGGATGGTTGTTTTACTCCCCCTGAATGCCTAACCCGCGATACAGACTGTAGAAAGAGGAGCCCTGCTAGCACCCGGATCAAGCAGCCCGGTTTCATTAACCCTGCTAAAAAGAATATTACCCCCTCAACACACACACAACACACAAAACACACACACACACCACACACCAGCACACACACACAAACACACACAACACAACAACAACCCCACCACACACACCACTCAGAGGCCAGACGGACCTCAACCACAAACTCACAACACTGTGCTGTTACAGCCCAACCAGAGAACACAACGGCACGCACAACACACACACACACAACGCCGCAAATCCCCCCGACACACACAACACAACCATACACACCAACACACAGAAACAACGCGCCAAACCCCCCGACACACACGAACACACAACACACAGACACACACCCACAACACCACAACGTCGCGTAAACCCCCCGACACAACACACAGACACAGACACAGACACCACAACACACACACACCACAACACACACCACACACCACACACACACCACCACACAACCAGCACAGAACAACACAACAGCTTTGTGAAAGGCTGCGCTTAAAAGCAGCAAACCAGGTTCCGTGGGCCAATCAGAGGGGGCGTACCCCCGTAAGTCAGACACCTCCGTGGAACGACCGTGTAAACAGTGGAGGACCGGCGTTGAGGAGTTG
>OLKM01001832.1:0-11425 GCA_900291075.1 Melanogrammus aeglefinus | reverse complement strand
CACACACACTACATCCACACACACCTACCACACCACACCAGCCTCACCACACACACACACACACACACACACACAGACACACACAGCTGTGAAGGCTTGCGCTAAAAGCAGCAACAGGTCCGTGGGCCAATCAGAGGGCGTCCCCCGTACGTCAGACACTCTCCCCGTGGACGGACGTGTACAGTGAGGACGCGGCGTTGTGTGGTTGTTCTGGGTAACGTACTCGCAGAGCCCGGCGTGGCCTGGCTGGGTCTGGGCCCCGCAGGCCGCGTCGACTGCTAGCGCCGCCCTTCGTCCTGCTGCCTCTCGAGTTTCAAGCCCGCACCACGCCTGGAGAAGCACGGCACGTACGGGGGGGACAGAGGGGACATCAGGGGCACTCGGGAAGTCAAGGGGGCAGGAGAGGGGCTCATGAGGGGACTAAGCAGGGGACATGAGGGGAAGGAGCAGGGGACCAAGTCGCAGGGTAAGGCAGCAGGGGCATGAGGGGACAGCCCCACGGGCAGGGGCATCCAGGGCGGCTATGCAGGGGTCGATTGCATGGACAGCCAGAGGTGGCATGAGGGACATCAGGGGAACATGAGGGGGCATGAGGGGACATTCAGGGGACCCGCAGGGGGCATCGAGGGGACATCAAGGGGGACCTTATGTCAGGGGAGGGAGGTGGTATGGGCGTGGGACAGCAGGGGGCGCAATGTACGGAGTGGGCTGAGCAAGGGGGTCAGTCGAGAGGATAGCATCCAGCAGCAGACAGCAGGGGTGGCATGAGGGGCACGATGGTTAGGGGACATGAAGGGGGCATCAAGGGGAATCAGGATGGGGACGTACGTTTGTGTGTGTGGTCCTCACTGTTGTGTTGGTGTGTCGTGTGTGTGTAGTCAGGGGGCGATGAGGGGTAGCATCAGGGGACATGAGGGATCCAGAGCATGGGGGGGGGGGAGGCGGGGGGGGGGACTATGAGGGGACATTGAGGGGACGCCAAGGGACATTCAGGGGGCATCCGAGTGCGAACAGCAGGGACATGGGAGGAGACTCAGGCGCCGGAGCAGGGGAGGGGTGCCTCCTTGAGATGGATAGTATCAGGGTGGCACTGAGGGAGACGCATGGGGGACATCAGGTGGGAATCCACGGGGCATGAGGGGCAGAGGGACATGAAGGTACGAGCATGGGACAATGAGGGTACAGCAGGGACATGAATGGGACATCAGGGGCCATGAGGACTGAGGGACAGCAGGGGAGCATCAGGGGGCAATGAGCGGAAGCCGGGGGGCATGAGCGCGACATCAGGGGATGAAGGAACATGAGGGCACATGAGGGTACAGCAAGGGGACATTCATAGGGGACATGAAGGGACACATAAGGGGACAATGAGGGGACAGTAGGAGAACACCTCGGGTGGAACATCGAGGGGACATCCAGGGGGCATGAGGGGACATCAGGGACATCGGGGCCGAGTTGATAGGGGTACACAGCCACGGGGAATGAGGGGACATCCAGGAGGCATGAGGCGCGGCAGCCTCTAGAAGGGGGAGCTATGCAGGGCACTCGCAGGGCGAAGGGCCAGTGTAGCGGGACCAGCCCAGGGGGGCATGAGGGGGGCTATGACCATGGCAGGCGGACATCCGAAGATCATCAGGGGGCAATGAGGGGACAGCAGGGGACATGAGGGCACAGCAGGGGGTCCATGACGGCCGTGGGGAGGTCAGGGGCATGAAGGGGAACGCAGGGAGGGGCAGTTATCAGGGACATGAGGGGACCATGAGGAGCGACAGTGTAGTGGTGGCATGCCAGGGCGAATGGAGTGCGACATCCCACTAGACCAGACAGGAGACGCAGCCCAGGAGACAGCAGGGGATAGTCCGAGTAAAACTATATACCAGAGAGATACACTCTTGAGGGGAGTAGTGCCATCAGGTGACCCACTATGGATCCCTTCCCCAATAAACCTGACTTCAGCTACTTCCTTCCTTCTAAAAAGTCTGAGGGGCAAGACCCAGTCTCGCGCAATCCCGGGTGAAACGATGTGTACAATCACTTTCACATATTTCCCTTCAGAGTTGGGCTAGTTCCGACGCAAACTAAATAGTGGCGGCTCGGACAGCAGGGATGTCTTGCAAGCGTGTAATTGGCCTATTAGATCAGTCGTAAACAACAAAATTGGCTCCGGCTAGACGTTGAACTCGAGCATAGAAAATGTCTATACCAAGGTTCCAAATTCACAAAGTGCGTTTCTGTGGAAATTACACTTATCCAGAGCTTCATGCACTCACGCAAAATGAGTTCCCTTCAGCAGAATATATCTGTCTGACCAAGCAGGGAACAAAGGTTTTGCTGGTTTCCTGCCCAGAATCTGGTTCCCCCCCCCCAGAAGATCTGCTGAGTCTACGGTCCGACCGCTGGGTCTGAGATTACCTCCTCGCCCCCCTGGGTCAGTGGGCCTCGGACCCCCTGGAGAAAGAGCGTCGCCTGGACCCGACAAACACATGGCTGTGTTCACGTACACCCAGAGGGGGGGCTCACACCAGGACCAACCCCCTCCAAAATAACACTAGGCTGTTGTGTGTGTTGTGTGTGTGTGTGTGTGTGTGTGTGTGTGTGTGTGTGTGTGTGTGTGTGTTGTGTGTTGTGTGGTCTTGTGTGTCTGTGTGTCTGTGGTGTTCTGTGTGTGCTGTGTGTGCGGTACGTGTGTGTGTCTGGTGTTTGTGTCTGTGTCGCCTGTGTGTCCATTGTATGTCCCGTCTGGTGTGTGTGTTGGTCTGTGTACGTGTGTGCGCGTGTTGTTTGTGTGTGTTGTGTGTGTGGTATGTTGTGCGTCTGTGGTCCGTGTGTGTGTGTGTGTGTGTGTGTGTGTGTGTGTGTGTTGTCCGTGTGTGTCCGCGTGTGTGTGTGTGTCCGTGTGTGTGTGTCCGTGTGTGTGTATGTGTGTGTGTGTGTCTGTCCATGTGTGTGTCCGTGTGTGTGTGTGTGTGTGTGCGTGTGTGTGTGTCCGTGTGTGTGTCCGTGTGTGTGTGTGTGTCCGTGTGTCCGTGTGTGTGTGTGTGTGTCCGTGTGTGTGTCTGTGTGTGTGTGTGTGTGTGTGTGTGTGTGTGTGTGTGTGTGTCCGTGTGTGTCCGCGTGTGTGTGTGTGTGTGTGGTGTGTGTGTGTGTGTGTGTGTGTGTGTGTCCGTGTGTGTCCGTGTGTGTCCGTGTGTGTGTGTGTCCGTGTGTGTCCGTGTGTGTGTCCATGTGTGTCCGTGTGTGTGTCCGTGTGTGTCCGTGTGTGTCCGTGTGTGTCCGTGTGTGTGTCCGTGTGTGTCCGTGTGTGTGTCCGTGTGTGTGTCCGTGTGTGTGTGTGTGTACCTGTCTGAGTCCCGGGCGGGGGGTCTGTGTTGAAGTCCACTCCGTTCTGCAGAGAAACACAACATGGAGGCTGTGAGAATGTGCAGCGTTTACAGAATTATTAATCCGCCCCCCGAGCACAAACATATCCACCTGCCATCGATTGGATTCTGTGTCCGTCAAGAAGCAGACGAGCTCCTCACTCAGCGCCTTATGTCTGCTATAACCATCCCCACATCCCCCCAGTGTCCCGTCACCAGCTGAACTAATCCCCGAGAGCTGCGGGAGCTTCGTCCGACCACCGCAACATTCCTGCATCAAGGCACCAGTCACGGACCCTGCCCCAAGATGATCAACCCTCACTCCTCTCAAGACACGAAACGCCTCCTGCTTCATGACGGCATCAAGTCCTTTTTTTAAACTTTTTAATCACTTTTCAATTTACTTTTTTTAATTAAGTTTTGTTGTGTTTACCCACTCCCACAAATGTATCGCCACGAACACACACACACACACACACACACACACACACACACACACACACACACACACACACACACCACACACACACACACACACACCACACACACACACCACACACACACTCACACACACACTCATATTTCAACTAAACCTTTGAGAGAAAGAGCCAGCCGCAGTTTTGAGGTCATTTAAGTTACCCCCCCCCCCGTTAATCAAAGTTGCTTCAACTTTCCCGTGTTTTTCCCGTTCTAACTTCCTGTTAATATCAACCGCAGTACAACAGCTGTTACCCCCCCCCCTGGAGTGGTCTTCATTAGAAGCAGTCAGCTGTTGACAGGGGCCCCTCCGGGGGAGTGCGGCTGAAAGGCCTCCCGTCGGAGCGACGGGCGCCGTGGCGACGGGCGCCGTGGCGACGGGCGCCGTGGCGACGGGCGCCGTGGGTCTGGGGAGGATGCTGCAGTCTGAAAGGTCACGACCTCCAAAGTCTTCGGTTTCGGTTTTAGTCGGCGTGTTCTCCCAGGCTGTTAAGGAGGGTTTTTAACACAATATGGTCCCGGTGATGGAGGGGCTGCTGGTATGGGGGGGGACGCTGACGGACTGCAGGAGGGGGTCTATCGCTGGGCTGAGTACAGGGAACTCACTGCAGCCGTTAAAGCCCAATGAGGCACCTCCAAGTGCGTCACAAAGCAGGCCTCTTATCTGAGCAAACACAGCTTGGGGGGCTCTGGTTAGATTCTATCAGGGCCTGAGCCGTGCTCTGAGGGCAGTGCACACAGAACGGACATGGACCGAGCTGTCCCTGATACACACAGCATGGGAGAGACGGTGAGGTTAGAGATGGTGAGGTTAGAGATGGTGAGGTTAGAGATGGTGAGGTTAGAGATGGTTAGTTAGAGATGGTTGGTTAGAGATGGTGAGGTTAGAGATGGTGAGGTTAGAGACGGTGAGGTTAGAGATGGTTAGTTAGAGATGGTTAGTTAGAGATGGTGAGGTTAGAGATGGTGAGGTTAGAGATGGTGAGGTTAGAGATGGTGAGGTTAGAGATGGTGAGGTTAGAGATGGTTAGTTAGAGATGGTGAGGTTAGAGATGGTGAGGTTAGAGATGGTGAGGTTAGAGATGGTTAGTTAGAGATGGTGAGGTTAGAGATGGTGAGGTTAGAGATGGTGAGGTTAGAGATGGTTAGTTAGAGATGGTTAGTTAGAGATGGTGAGGTTAGAGATGGTGAGGTTAGAGATGGTTAGTTAGAGATGGTGAGGTTAGAGATGGTGAGGTTAGGAGATGGTGAGGTTAGAGATGGTGAGGTTAGAGATGGTGAGGTTAGAGATGGTGAGGTTAGAGATGGTGAGTTAGAGATGGTGAGGTTAGAGATGGTTAGTTAGAGATGGTGAGGTTAGAGATGGTGAGGTTAGAGATGGTTAGGTTAGAGACGGTGAGGTTAGAGATGGTGAGGTTAGAGACGGTGAGGTTAGAGATGGTGAGGTTAGAGATGGTTAGTTAGAGATGGTGAGGTTAGAGATGGTTAGTTAGAGATGGTGAGGTTAGAGATGGTGAGGTTAGAGATGGTTAGTTAGAGATGGTGAGGTTAGAGACGGTGAGGTTAGAGACGGTGAGGTTAGAGATGGTTAGTTAGAGATGGTGAGTTAGAGATGGTGAGGTTAGAGATGGTTAGTTAGAGATGGTGAGGTTAGAGATGGTGAGGTTAGAGATGGTGAGGTTAGAGATGGTTAGTTAGAGATGGTTAGTTAGAGATGGTGAGGTTAGAGATGGTGAGGTTAGAGATGGTTGGTTAGAGATGGTGAGGTTAGAGATGGTGAGGTTAGAGATGGTTAGTTAGAGATGGTTAGTTAGAGATGGTGAGTTAGAGATGGTGAGGTTAGAGATGGTTAGTTAGAGATGGTTAGTTAGAGATGGTGAGTTAGAGATGGTTAGTTAGAGATGGTGAGGTTAGAGATGGTTAGTTAGAGATGGTTAGTTAGAGATGGTGAGGTTAGAGATGGTTAGTTAGAGATGGTTAGTTAGAGATGGTGAGTTAGAGATGGTTAGTTAGAGATGGTGAGGTTAGAGATGGTGAGGTTAGAGATGGTGAGGTTAGAGATGGTGAGGTGAGAGATGGTGAGGTTAGAGATGGTTAGTTAGAGATGGTTAGTTAGAGATGGTGAGGTTAGAGATGGTGAGGTTAGAGATGGTGAGGTTAGAGACGGTGAGGTTAGAGATGGTTAGTTAGAGATGGTGAGGTTAGAGATGGTGAGGTTAGAGATGGTGAGGTTAGAGATGGTTAGTTAGAGATGTGGTGAGGTTAGGAGATGGTGAGGTTAGAGATGGTGAGGTTAGAGATGGTGAGGTTAGAGATGGTGAGGTTAGAGATGGTGAGGGTTAGAGATGGTTTAGTTAGAGAATGGTTAGTTAGAGATGGTGAGGTTAGAGATGGTTAGTTAGAGATGGTTAGTTATAGAGATGGTGAGGTTAGAGATGGTTAGTTAGAGATGGTTAGTTAGAGATGGTGAGGTTAGAGATGGTTAGTTAGAGATGGTGGAGGTTAGAGATGGTGAGGTTAGAGATGGTGAGGTTAGAGATGGTGAGGTTAGAGATGGTGAGGTTAGAGATGGTGAGGTTAGAGATGGTGAGGTTAGAGATGGTGAGGTTAGAGATGGTGAGGTTAGAGATGGTTAGTTAGAGATGGTTAGTTAGAGATGGTGAGGTTAGAGATGGTTAGTTAGAGATGGTTAGTTAGAGATGGTGAGGTTAGAGATGGTTAGTTAGAGATGGTGAGGTTACGTCATGAGCAGTAGCCTAGGGGGAAGGTCAGAACGGTATCTGTCGGAATGCAGACAGGCTAAAGGCTGTAAGGTGTGTGTGTGTGTGTGTGTGTGTGTGTGTGTGTTGTGTGTGTGTGTGTGTGTGTGTGTGTGTGTTGTGTGTGTGTGTGTGTTGTGTGTGTGTGTGTGTGGTGTGTGGTGTGTGTGTGTGTGGTGTGTGTGTGTGTGTGCTCAGTGGTAGTAGTACCTGCAGCAGGGCCTGCAGTCTGTTGGGCTCCCAGTCTCGGAGATAGAAGAGGCAGTCTCTGGGGTGGTGGGCGTGCAGCCCTGACACACTGCACTGGTCCACTGCACAGGTCTGGGGCCCAGACAGACAGACAGGGACGGAAGGAAGACATTAAGACAACCTGCACCCTTAAATGGGAAACATGTTCTAATGAAGATAATGAGAGATGAATACGTCCTAATAGATATATTATATAAATATTGTGAGACTACGATCGACCCCCAAACATTAAAACGTAATAATAAAAGTTCTGCTCCAACAAATCTATCCATCGTCTTCATATACTGTTCAAATAGAGCGAACAAAATGGTTTGGCATGTACTCTGCGGCCCAGGGTCGTGGTACACCAGATGAGAATCACTGCAGAATGGAACCAGCCCCAAGTTCACCACCACCACCACCACCACCTCCACCCCCACCCCCACCACCACCACCTCCACCACCACCACCACTACTCACAGTGTGGAAGGGGTTGTTGCAGCCGCTGCAGAACTGGTAGCGGCACTGGGAGCAGCAGAAGTGCATGCAGCCGCCCTTGGACAGAGCGTACTGGAAGCGACAGTTTGGGCAAGCTGGGGAGAGGCAGGGGGGGGAATGAGGGAAGACTGAGGGCCGAATCATCAGAAGATAGTCTCTCTCTCTCTGGCAGCAGGCGCCGTGCGTCAGACAGACAGAGATTGACAGGTTTTAATTCTTGAAGGCGAACGCCAACTCAATGAAAAAAGACGATGGGTAACAATCAGCGAACAAAGAGACACTGTCCTGACCCCCTGTGGGGCACATATGGAGTGGGTGATGGGTGTGACCACTGAGAGAGAGAGAGAAAGAGGACTGACTGATCCCGTTGTCCCGGAGGTATCCCGCCAGGCCCTGTCTCTGGTACTCCGGGTCGTTCTCCCTCTTCCAGGACTGGTACTGCTCACAGGACAGGCCGGCATGCTGGGACTCCCACTGTGGACAACCTCATCCTCATCATCCTCCTCATCATCATCTTCCTCATCATCATCCTCCTCCTCCTCCTCCTCCTCCTCCTCCTCTCCTCCTCCTCCTCCTCCTCCTCCTCCTCAGAGTTTCAGACCTCTGGATAAGCAGTGACGGTCTGGACTAGTATTTATGAATGTTAGCGTTGATCATAACACATGCTTGACTGTACGACTGTGATTGACTATGCATCATGTACTTGTGATGAACATGTGATCTTAAACACGATGTGCAATGGGCCCCAACATGGCTTGACGGAGAGAGGAGAGGCTGGCATCACTCAGCGCTCCATCATCCCAGCCCAGCGTGACCCTCGGTCAGCCCTCGTTAAAGTGAGCACTCACGGGTTTCTTGCACTGGGCACAGAAGCTCTTGCGGCACTGAAAGCAGGTGACCTTGAGCTGGTGGCCGTCGTAGATGAAGCCGTAGGAACACTGGGGACACAGAGCAGAGTGGCAGAGCCGAACTCAGCACCACGCGGGTGTGAAGCACAGCCATCATCAACGGAATGTGCCACACCTGTACTTTACAACGCGTCTGTGACCACTCTGCGAAGGCCTGTAAGGTGGTGCACGTGTGCGGGCGTGCGTGGGGGTTTGGCTGCCTACTCACGTGGCTGCACCAGAGGAACTTGGGGTCCTTGATGAGCGCCTGCTCCGTCAGCTTCTTGTGGAACAGCTCGTACACCTCCGGCTCCAGACACTCGCGCAGCTACGGGGCAGAGGAACACCATGAAGCGCCATGAAGGGATCCCCACGCCCCAGGGGGTCACACGTTGTGCTCGCTCCCTCCACGCTTTGCCGTGGTCGTCCATCACTGCAAAAGTCGCAACGTGCCCCGTATCGACTCGCTCGTAGCGTCAGATCACCTGGACGCGTCTCCAGTGGACGCTGACCGGTAGTGGTTAACAAATACAAAACGCTAGCCAACTTGTGCTTGGTCGATAGTATGGATGGTACTACGGGGCCTCCCTGAACCCCTGGGGCCTGACCGGCTCCGGCTGAGGGGCTCTAGCTGACGACAACCAGCTGAATGGCCAGTTGGGCCCCGTGCGCACGGGGCCCAACTGGCCATTCAGCTGGGTGTCGTCAGCTAGAGCCCCTCAGCCGGAGCCGGTCAGGCCCCCCGTCCACACGGGGCCCAAATGACCTCTTCCCCTCCGTGCTCCTTCGGTGCGTTTCAGGAATATCTCCGTGAAGGTGGGACTCACTGCGAAAAACGCGTCGGGCTGCTTGGATATGTACGCTGCGGTACATATCCATGGCGCTGGTTCTCCACAGAAAAAAAGCAGAGAACCAGGGCCAAGCCTGTGCGCTTCCAGCCTGCACGCCTAATAAAAATAAACACAACTCTAACGGTGTCCAGCTGGTGGGTGGGGGGGGGTTGACGTCATTGTTTGTGTTTCAGGCGTCCGCGCGAATCCTAACACGGAACCGCCTCGGTCCGTGTCTAACTTATCCACCCTGGGACCGGGTTTCAGAAAAGAGCGTATTCGGGCGGACACACGGGATCCGCCTGGACGGTCGGCCGACAGACGTTTCATCTGCTCCGAGTGGACGGCGCCTTGGATGGGACAGAAGGCCGCTATAGAGAGGGCTGGCGAGGGGCTCTGTCTCACACTACGGGCCTTCGGAGCAGAGGACGCCACGATGACGACCGGCCTGCGGGACGGGCGGGGGGGCGGGGCGGGGGGGGTACCTGGATGTCCAGGGTGGAGAAGTAGCTGTTGAAGTGCTCGGGGTCGTTGATGTCGGGCTCCCAGCACCGGGGACACCATGTCGCGATGTGCTGTCCCGCCACCACGATGGTGGAAATGTGCCGGAAGCAGCCGAGCACACGGAGCACTGGCACGACGTCAGGGACTGCATCTGGAGACCGGGGGCGGGGGGGGTGTGAGACGGGGTGAGACGGGGGGGGGGGTGAGATGAAGACGGGGGGGAGTTAAGGGAGGCTAACGCGGTGGATTTCAGCCTCATCCTGAAAGTTTTATACCTTTTATTTTTTTTTCCCCATTTCTTCTTCAAATTAGAGGTTTATTTTTAAGTGAAAGTAAAAACAGGTCAATTTTGACCTGAAAAAAATTATGTAATTATTATTATATTTTTTTATTAGATTTTTCTCTTCTATATTATAGATATTTTTTCTTTCTAGTATAAAGATGACATCTCAGCAATATTAGAGATTATAGTCAATTATTAAAGGAAAAAATTCATATTAAAAGAAAGAATTCATAATATATACATACATTATAAAGTTTTTTGTTCAATTCTTTTTAATTGGCTATAATCTATAATATAATTATTTTATACACTAATTATTTTATACACTAATATATATATATATATATATATATATATATATATATATATATATATATATATATAGACAGGGGACTCTCTAGTACGAGCAGCAGAGACACCAGCGATGGCCCCTGCAGTCTCCCTGAGCCCCTGCCCGGCAGCGTCCCGTCGGCCGTGGGCTCCGGCCCGTCCGGGCGGGTCAGGATCAACGGCTCAACACATCGGCGGCGGTCATGCGTCCCGTACCTTGCTGTGAGGAAAGATGGACAGACAGATGGGACACTCTTTGGCCAGGACCCTCTTGATGAACTCCCTGTCGTGGGACTCGCGCACCGCCTGCACCACGTCCTCCAGGCAGTAGGTGGCGTTGCTCTCCAGCAGCAGGGACAGCGCCAGCTCACAGCGCCCCCAGCTGGGCAGGTCGTACACCGCCAGCAGACGCCTGCAGGTGCGCTGGAGGGGGAGACGCTCGGTCACGGACCAAGCACTGCGTTTAGGCACTGGACCCATAAACGGAAAGGTGTCCGCACTATTCCTGGATGCAATTCAAACAATCTTTATATGCATTTTTGATTGTGCATCATATCTTTTTGATACGTGTGTATATGTGACGGGTGAACATTGGGGATGATGAAACCAAGAGTATGGTTTGTACAGTATAATGTATGTTACATGTGTGATAGATAGAGAACACATGTGTATTAAGATCACAAATGTAATATTACATATAACTCGTGTAGTCTTGTAGAAACAAGTAGCCTTGTCTTTATTTTGTGCCGAAACGATTAAGGGTTAATTTACATCTGTTTTAAGAGTCTTGAAAATAGCATTTAAAGTAATGAAAACACATATATCCCACGCGGAAACACCATCGGGCCCCTTTAAGTGGATCATCTGCGAAGAGATGTGTCAAAAGAGGCGGAGGAGGAGAAATAAAGTTCAGCTCCGCAATCAGCCTCACTAGGGGCCGACGGGGGGTACGTGAGGCGGAGGGGGACGCAGGTGTGAGGGAGGCTTGTGCCGTGTGCTCGGGTATCGGTGGGCCACTGCCTTCACGGCCCCTAAGTCCTAACATCAGAGAGCTCATGGAGCTGGGTAATATAATCCTGGTTGTTGTTTCACGACACGCGTAGGAAGCAGTACCCTCTCGTGTTAGAATATACCCGAGATCGTTGGCTTTTAAAGGTGCAGTGTGTAGAATTTAGTGTAGCAGACTGGACTTGGGGGAAATGGAATCTAATATTCATAAGTATGTTTAACGACCAGTGTATTATCTCATCTCTCATCCTCATCGTCTCCG
>OLKM01001831.1:101289-102377 GCA_900291075.1 Melanogrammus aeglefinus | reverse complement strand
TGCCTTCGGTGAAGCAGCAGTACCAAACAGCGGGTCAGGAAGGGCGAAGAATAGTCCATACACAGGACACAGGACTCGAACAATGATGTCATTTTAAATCCTTGGGTTTTTCTTTTTAAGGAGGGGCATCCAGTTTTGAACGATGAATCAATCAACATTCTATAACATGAAAGGATTCGTTTTTAACTTCTATTTAAAACGGACAAAACATGTATTTATCTTCTAAGAATATATATTAATTTCAATGCAGCCACATTTAAATCTCTGCATTCGCAGAGATCTAATCGCGACTATTTTACTTTCTTTGCGAGCCTGTATTCGTGAAAAGTACTATTTTGCTGAATCATTATTATGACAAGGCGTTGTTAACGGTCATAGCATTTACATTGTTCATAACATTTATCTAGTCACGCACAACGGATTAATATTACGGAGACTATCCTCTTTGGAAAATGCATCTTGGGACAATGATAACGTTATTTACAATCACTTGCTTGCACCACGTTGCAATAAGGTTTGAACTAATATTTATTTCGGAATATATTTATATTCGATTCAATTCTCATAAGGCTTATAATAAACCTTCGCACATACTCGGAATCTTGGCCATGCTATCCAGATTGATCCGGACGGTCCAATACATAAAATTAAAAACCTAACCCTAATTAAATGATGTGTTTTCCTTAAAAGCTTGTACGAATTAAGAACAAAAAACATTTCGCACGATATTGCCCACATTGATCGTTAACGAAAACTTTCAATTATCTGCATGACATCATCATGATTATCATAATCACCTGTATAACTGAGCGCTGGGTCAAACTTGCGACGGAAGCAAGCAATTATTAATAATATTATTTCTAAAAAAAAAAATGCCTCGGTTTCCTTAAATCTTGTGTCCAGCAGTCTCAAGTGTCGTATTGTCCCATGTTCGAGTCATGCCCAAACTGCGTTAGGCTACTACTTTACATCGTGGCGGTCCGTATGCGCCCATATTCCACCTGCAAAAAGCCGGCAGAATTGACTGCAGTGGATGTTAGCCACTCCGTGCGCACTGCAAAGGTACCGGTGGATTTACTTGCAGGACT
>OLKM01001831.1:81289-96289 GCA_900291075.1 Melanogrammus aeglefinus | reverse complement strand
CACCTGGAGCGGGATGACAATCATGAAGATCTTCTTTTCCTTGTCAGACAGGATGTACTTGACAAAGGCCCAGCCGGTGCCGATCAAAGCCAGGGTGATGAAGAGAAGGGCACCCTTCAGCCTGTGAAGCACACGCCCACAGGTCAGTGTACAGACTCTTGAAAAGTCCCCCCTGCCTTAAAGTGGGGCTACCCCCAAGGACAGCATGGGCGTCTGGGAGGCAACCCGCACTTGCCACGTCACTCCCCATCGGAAGTCAAAACCACGTTCCATGAGGTCAAATCCATGGTTCCCAATGAGCGCAACCACATCCTCCAGTTTTGTACTTTCTTTTTGATCTACCATGTGACGTAGCGCTCCGTGGCTCGTCTGGTGTGCTACTGCTTTCCCTTTACAAAAAGGTATGCCGTATGACAATAGCTAAAGCAAATTCTAGCGGGCTATCCTCTGCATCACGTTAGTCTGTTCAGATTTAGTCTCTTTTCAACGTGACATGTGGTGTACGGGGCGCGGGGGTTAGAGCACATTCTTGGACGTCCGTGGGAGGAAGAGTTCTGACGACACCCTAGGCTTGGCCATTCATCGGACTCATTTAACCCAGCAGCATGCTTTGACGACACAAAGACAACCCGGCCGCGATACGGCCCCACTTACAGATGTGTAATGTAGTACATGACGGCCCAGCCTTCAATGGGGTGTCCCTTTGTGTTGATGAAGTGGAAGTTGATCTGAGGAAGACAAAGAAAGAAAGAAAAAGTTGTACAGGCCTACATCATCGCCACGAGGAACACAAGTCTACCCCAAACACATCTGTTTTGGTGGAGGATAACAGTCGATAATATATAGTAATATATGTTTATAGGATACAATTTCATGTACAAAAGTTCCCTAGCTGTGACAGAGTGCCAGGAAATGCTTGCACTTCTAATCAGTAAATCAGAGGACAATTCCCCTTTAAAGAACTGAAAGAGATAAAGTATTACAAAGTGCACTCAAAGACTCACACACAGCTTTACTTACACTATGGAAGACCAGGGAGACGGCCTTGGTGAAGACGAGTGCTGCCATCAGCCAGTGGATCTTAAACACGCTGTATCTGCAAATGAGTAGGAAAACAGCAATGTTAAACCTTGCCGTGTTGTCCCATTTCAAAGCTCATGCAGGGAGAAAATCTAAATTCATGCACAGCCCATTTATTACCGTGGCGTTCTGTTAACTCCCCGTCCTTTGAACATATGCAGAGTATTCCCTGTATGCATTTAGCTCCAATTATTTATAAATACATCGAGATATATATATATATATATATATATATATCTATATATATATATTAGGGCTGTAACGATATGCGTATCGAAACCGAAATGGCGACACTCAAAGCCACGAACCTGTCTCGCGGTGTGAGACGGCAGAAGGGCGATACACCTTTTCTAACTCTCCGGTCAAATTGTCTGATTGAAATTTGCTAATAATTTGTCTAAATAATAGTCTGCTGACACCGCCCCCTCTTATCGATGCCATAAGTCTGTGATGAGACGCCCTCTCTATGATGACAGCTCTCCGTGGCTACGGAGGATTGCATTTCTCCACAGCCGTCGAAGGCCTCATATGCGATATGAACGACATTTATCCAGAGTGGGCCGAGCGCGACAAGAAATTGTCTGTGTGATACCCGTCTCTATTGTTTTGTGCAGCCATTGACACTAAGGGTTGCCCGCTTGCCCGGGGCAAGTAAAAAAAGTGTTTGGGCAAGTTGAGATTTATTCTGGTTGCCCGGACGGGCAAGTGGATTTTTGAGAGTTTGTTAAAGGCTATTTATTGAAGTGTTTTTTAAAACGGCAAAACAACCTTTTTTTCCGACAAATCACACAAAATTGTTATATTTGCAATTGATCGCGTGTGCGGCAGCCAGCAGCAGCGCCCTCGCTCTCTCGCGCTCTCCGCTCTCCTCCTCCGGCAGCCTGTGGGTGTGTGCGCAGTTACGCTGGCTTACATATGGGAGAGTTGCTTCATTTTGCTTATATGCTACAGGCCGAAAGACTAAATGAATATGTTACTTACTTGCTCCTTTTAAGTATAACATTGCTTGTGGAGTCCAATTCCTCCACTGAAAACGGTGGAAAGTGCTTACAACTCTCTGCTAGTTAGCGATCTATCTCTTCTCTACGTGTAGTTGTGTTGCGCGAATGCTGCTGAGGGAGGTAGCCTATTTGATTGATTCGCTGAATTGTCCAATCATGTGGTGACAACAAATAGAAAAGCGATACCATTGGCCTGGGGCGCACACTGGTGCGACCCGAGGGCGAATTTTCTTGCGCCAATGAAAAGCTGTCCCTGCTTGAAAGACAGCAACACGTTAGCGAGCTTACATCGACCTCAACGTGGCCGGCGCCCCTGACTTGGAGGAGGGCTTTATTTAAAATGACCAATCACTAGCCTAGCCCAAATCATTGACGTTCAGGCGTATTTAAATGGTTGCTGGCAGTGACAAGTATATCACACAATTAAACGAGGATCAACGCTATGTATTTTTGTTGATTTATTTTGTATCGATAATAGTGGATTAATAGTTGGCAGATATATTCAAGTGAATATTTCACGGAGGGGCGGCGCCCTAGCGCCCTCTATTGACCCACCGCCACTGCCAGTAACCATAGCAACGCGGTAAACAAATCTTGCGAAGCCCAATCCAGGTCTTACTGAAGGCATTTAATGGTCAAAATATTATTAATAAATATCTGAATATATTTGAATATTAATAAACAAACTAACTTCGAATATGATTTTTGGGCAAAAGTCAAAGCCCTAGTCTACATATAACTGGGCGATAATAGGTTGTCGTGAGATGGTGTCGTCAGAGGACAAGCAGAAAGAGGAGGATTAAGTACACCTTGTACATTATGTTGACGTTTTTGACCGTTCTGTATGTTGTTCATAGGGTTAACCCTCACATGCAAGTAAAAAAATAAACTATTTTCATCTGTGTTTCATGACTTGATTGTTAATTTCTGTTTAATTATACTCATAATTGTTTGTCGTTTTTTTGTTTTTATTTGGGCAAGTAAACGTGACATTCGGGCAAGTCAAACATGACCTGCACTTGCCCAAAGGGCAAACCCCTGTTTGTGTGATTTGACCGGCAGTTGGTCTGCTTATAGGTCGGAATGAAGCGGCCACCGATTATTGACAGGATGGGTACTTTATTCTACCTGACTCGTTCGTTTCTTCACTAGACACACACGCTACTGTTCCCTCTCCTCGTCACTCACTCTCTCTCACACACACACACACACACACACACACACACACACACACAACACACACACACACACACACACACACACACACACACACACACACACACACACACACACACACACACACACACACACACACACACACACACACACCACAGTTATTGCGACGTTCATGTAAGACGTTCATTTTTTTCTCCATCTATTTGAAAGCTAGGCTATTAAACATGTTGCATTCTATACGGCCTGATTATGTCATTACTTAAGCTACATAGCCTAATAAGAAGCGCTAATAGGATATTTGACTAAACCACCAAACTAGTTGAGGGTTTTTGGCTACCTGCAAGCATCCTCCAACTGCAATCTTTGGTTATTTATTTATTTAGTATACTTTAATAGTATTCTTTCTGTTCAAATCTGTTCAGTGTTCCAAATTATTTGTTATTAAATGTCACACACACACACACACACACACACACACACACACACACACACACACACACACACACACACACACACACACACACACACACACACACACACACACACACACACACACACACACAGTTGGCCGTGCGCAACCATATCCATAGTGCAATTCACACTAAGCTGGAAGAAAATGCTAGATAAAGAAACCCTGCTATGTGTACCTGTGCTTCATCAGAGTGTAGACCCAGATCAGAGCAGCAGTGAAGAAGACTCCGGCCATACAGATGTAGAGGCGGGGAAGGGGGATCTCTGGAGCAGACAGGTAACCACCTGGGTTCATCTCCCTCACCGCCACCTGAGCAGAAGACATGCAGGTTACCAGGGACGACGTACACTGGCATCCAATCAGAGTACCAACTGAGGCTGACGACAATCAAAGCAACTGTAAAAAAAGAGCGGGCTGACCAATCCAAAGTATTTATTTATATAGATATAACTTACACTGAGGGAGTAGGGGGAGTCCAGTCCAGGCACCTTCTTGATGCAGTAGTGGAAGTTGAGGTTGTACAGACCCTCAGCCAAGGGACCAAATGTGATGTTGAACTGGGAAAGGGGATTGATTCTAAATCAACAACAACCTGAAACACACCCTGAAAACTTACAGTAAAAAAAAAGCAAAAAACACTGTCTTTTCATAATTGTTATCAAATAGAAAATGTTAAAATTTACTTTTACTTATATACTGTATATACATATTGGGGTTGGTCATATTTTTTGCATTTGTGTACTCACATGGAAGATGCCGTTAACTTTATCCATAGGGATAATCTGGTTTTTGCCCTTCTCCAGCTATAAGAAAGCAAAGAACATATAATAGACTACATATATTACTAGATACTTGCACTCCTCGGCTTTGGACAAAGACACAGACACACAAAGACACACACACACACCTGGATGCCATCGTCCTCATGTACTGCAGGTTTTGGTGTGACAGTCTTGATTTTTATTGTGGGTGCCCCATTCTGCTGCCCCTTTGGTTCAATCTTGGTGTCTTTCTGAACACCATCTTTGAGCGTTGTGTTAAGTGGGGCGAGAATCTTCAGGTCCAGCTTTAGGAGTATCCCTGGTCTTCCTCACACCTAAGGGTGGCAACAAAAAAGGAAAACACATCATTTGCCATTCCTCTAACAAAATATTTGTCTCTACAAGGACACAGACAATGTATTGATAGACAAAGTTTGCATTGAATTGTTTCCTTGTTGTGTCTCACTCAGTTATAAGAAGCACTTACTTTTTCTGTCTTTGACAGAACCGTCCTCGGGTTTCATGGTTGCTCGAAGCCAGTAGTCAAGGAGACCTAAAGGCCGCACAAGGACACTACGCATTCACGCCAACATACAGACAGACCAAAGGTTAATGCCCAGTGTACAGCAGAGGACACATGGGTGTTCATGTGCAATAATTCATGAATTCATCCCACCTAGAATTCTTCATATCAATAATGAATAGGATCTGGGGCTGGTTGTTGGGCGACTCTTTGAGGGTGAGAGGGCATATCTTGGGTTCCTCTGCCTGAAAAACATGATGAAATTATGCATTATTCCTAGTCCTCTTTAGGCAAGGGGGGTTTAGATTCAACAACGTGCTGGATAGTATCATGTGTGCTGCCGTAACCTCCACAGTGACACAAGGCTAAAGTATTTAATTTATTAAAATGTTATACTACGTCATATGTACTTCATTTAGAATGCCTTCAATATGAAGGGCTCTATAATATAATAATATCTTAATAATAATAATAATAATAATAATAATAATATCTTGTAAATTCTCCCCATAAATAGTGAGTTAAAATGGGTGTTGACTTCATATTTAGTCACTACAATAACCTTGAATTCAGGCCTCTATGGATTGCGGCATAGATTGTGTGAGGTGAGATTTGCATTGGTGCACTTACAGTGTAAGAGAGTACTGCATTCACCTGAGCCTTGCTGATACTGAAACCAACCTAGAGAGAGAGCATACATGAATGAAAACATCCCGAATAAAGGCAAACACTCACCAATTGTATTAAATTGTGAATGACTCTTTCAAAATAAACAATGTTCTGAATGCACTAACTAAACAACTTTAGACACAGACGAGTACTCACTGGGGACGTTTTGACATCCAAATTATCTGGGATGGACAGAGAAAGTAGTTTCACATCTAGAGATCCGTTGGCGTTAAACCCAAACGTATTAAGATGGACGATCGACCGGGTATCATTCTGGGGAAGAAGAGAATTAGATGCGATTGGGTTAAAGATGAAGAATAAAGCTACGTTTATAACGCGCTCTGCCGTATGATTAACTAACGTTGCATACAAGTTTATCCGCAAGCCATAACGAATATAACCGTACATTAACAAAAAACACCATACTGTGGTACACACATAAACAGAAGGCACGTCAAGACTATAGCCAATTGTACTTTTCTTCCAGATGGACACAGGACACAAGAAGCACCCTGGGCTGCTGGTAGTAGCTAGCTTAAGGTAAGCGCCCAGGCTAACCACAGTGGACCCACATCTGTACATTTACCTTCAGCTCCAGTGTGTGTATCCTGGCGTCGCATCCACACAGGACGTGTAGCAACAGAACCGCACCAAAAAACAATCCCCTGTCCGCCATCGTTATTTGCAGGGTATATTGTTATTCAAACGCTAGCTAGTTACCCACACCAATCTTGCTTGTTAGCAAGTAAGCTAGCACTTGCCGATTATATCCCTGGATACCCAGTCCGCTTTGTTATTATCCTCTTTACAAGAGGGATGGGCAGGTCTTCTCCTCAAAGAGGCCAATTCAATGACATTTACTTATATTCTAAATTCCTTGTTGGTTTTTATCTTTCACAACACCGACGGGAGTGCTTGTTAGAAAGTGTCAAGATCTCGCTTCCTGGTCTCCGCTACCCGGTTCCTACATGGAGGGTCACGACAACAGCGACAAAGAGTCCCTCATCTCAGTACCGTCGAAAGTATGCATTCTTTAATGCCCTGTGGCGCAGGAAATATGTCCGAAAATGTTAGCCTATGTATAAGTAATTTGGTGTTTTTATTCCGCTGTGACCATGCTATTGACTTCCCTGTAGAATCGGATTTAATCATATGCTAGTCCTCCTAGGTCACGTGGTATAGGTGGTACTTCCTGCTTTCAGTCGGACGTCCACGTTGATGATGACGCGGAAGGCGAGAAGAGTAAACACTTTTTGTGAGCAATGATTATGTGTTGCCTATCAATTTTATGAGATGTTAAACCATTTTGGTCGCTACAATCAGTGCTTGTTTTAGTTTACTTGCACTTCAACTATTCGAGACCCATTTCCCTGCAATTTGCCAAAGTGTGTTAAAAGGGGTAATACCCTGTGCTATTGAAAGTAGACTATCTTGAAAAAAAGATGAGGCGCCCTATCAAATTGCAGCCCTGTCATAATCACAACAATTCTTTAAAAAGGTATAAAAGTTTATTAATTTACATTACAAAACAAAATGGCATGTTTTTATTTTTGGATGTTGATGTTGAAATTGATTGAGCCAGTAGAACAGTGGTTGTGGTTAAGTGTGGGCAGCACGACCACACTGTGATTAGCAGACACAGACACGCTGCCACTGGGAGTTGATGGTGGGGCAGCAGTACACTCCACTTGTTCACTGGGTTTGAGTTGGTCTGGAAAACAATGACATGTTAAATCTAATATATTAATGTTGAACAAACTACAGAAATATCAAAACAATCCGCCTCCAAAAAAAGTAAAGGTTTTCATCATCAATGCTTTTCCACACCTTTAGCTTCCCTTGCTGAGCCACACCGGGTTTTTCCCTCCAACTTCCTTGCGTTTTCGTTGAGGTTCATCTTCCTCAGGATCCCCAGTGTGACGGTGACAGCTTGGCTATGGCCGAAGCGCTCCACCATGTGGTCCACGGTCACGTGCCCCAGTGGGTCCTCAAGGAGGCTCTTGGGAATGGGTTTAAAGTCTATTTGGCCCGAATCCGAGAGATACGACTGGAACTTTTTGAAGTCATTGGATCCCAGTTCCTCCAGAGAGTTTAGGAGGATTTCTCGAATGTTCATTTTCTCTGAGCTTCACCACAAAGGCTGTGACCCTGTGTGCGTTGGAGGAAAAATCATTGAAATCAAATCAATCTAGGATGCAAAGGATCGATTGTTATTTTTCTTGCTTTTTCAGCGCTGTTCAATACAAGTCAGCCAGACATATGGCTGGAAAAAATGATTCAGCTACAGATCAACCCCCATCTTATCCTCTGTTACTTCTCCTTTCTTACATATAGGATCCAGCTGGTCAAGGTAAACGATACACTGTCATCTCCCAGGATAACAAACGTAAGGGTGCCTCAGGGGTGCATTAGCTCCCCTGTATTGTTCACACTCTACACGTAAGACTGCTGCTCCTCAGTACCAAACCAGTCTCTGTTCAAATACTCTGATGACTCCATCCTATTGACTATGCTGAAAAATACTGACAATCCAACGCTCTATCAGAGAAATGTTGATTGGTTTGTGGAATGGTGTGACAACAACTCCCTTATTATTAATTCAGTGAAGACAGAGGAAATAATTTTTTGGTAAGCCCCCCAACCTGCCAATTCCTCAAAGTGAAAATCCACAATGATGAAATTAATCAACTTTCTGCATATAAATATAGGTGTCATGGTAGATGAGAACCTCTCTTGGACCCCTCACATAGATTTTCTTGGTAAAAGGATACAGCAGCGCATTTATTTTCTCCGTAGGCTAAAATCGTTTGGGGCCAAATTATTTTTCTATTTTTTACCTCTGTAATTCAGAGCGTTATGCTCTACTGTAGCACTGCCTGGTTGAGCAACCTCACAGTGAAAAGTAAACTGTATAATAAGATTAAAGTTTGATCTAAAATAATTGGACATCCCGTAGCTCAGGCTTTTCAAAAGGCCCATTAAAACAGCATGCTGAGGCTTGCCGCAAATATTTCCTCTGACTGCACACATGTCTTGAAAAATGACTATCAGCTCCTGCCTTCAAAAAGGCATTTCAGAGTCCATCGATTGTGCCATGTCATGTGTCTGTACTCGTGTCTTTCCGGTTAACACCTGTGCTTGCATAATCTGTCATCTGTGCTGCTTGTGTATCGCTGCGCTGTCATGTCATGTGTCATTTGTACTTGTTTACCTTTATGTCCTAAATGTTTTGAGAGGCCTTCCCAGGGACGCAAAATGAACTTCAGTGCCCTACTGACAAATAAAGTAGAAGCCTATCCTATCGTATCGTTCATCAGACCAATTCACCACATTCAATTATTGTTCTCTTTTTAAACTCTATACGTCTAGTGGAATTTTATCATTAGCAATATAGTCTTATCTCATATTCATGTTTGAGATAGTGGAAGTAGGTGGTTAACATGAGACAGGACTTGGTTGCCAGTGAAAATAAAGAGAACCGACAACCCCCACACAGCCAGAAGTGCGTTCCTTAAATAACGCGTCGCACCCCCAGGTGGGTCTCACGCCCCCTTCCCTTAAAGGGGGCACGCACCATACACCATACACACAGTGAATTACGATACCAGAGAGATACCGCTACAATACGTACATTTGAGTCCAGGCCTACCATTCATACATACGATACATTCACCAAGTTACATTCAGCGGCGTGGTCAATCTTGTTTTGATTAATGGCGGTTGACATCCCAAAGTCCGCCTCCTTCTGTCTGCACTCGCTTAGCCCGCCCCAACATAAGAAACCTGCCGCAAAATGAAAAAAAGGGAATAAATAGGCCTATTAACTAAGCAAAATTTTGAAAAGCAAAATAAGTTTTGCTTGTTTTTTCCTCTACAGTACTTTAGCTTTTTGACAATACTTCATCTACGTTAACAATGCTGCCCTCGAGTTTAGACATCACGCCCCGCCCACATCACGGGCGAGTGCATTCTGGGACACATCACGGGCGAGTGCATTCTGGGACACATCACAGGGGAGTGCATTCTGGGATTGTTTGCGCCCGAATATATTAATAATATTTTAATATATAATATATATATAGATCGTAAATCGCTTGACGGTAAATTACGTAAATATATTAATTTATATTATATTATATATATATATATATATATATATATATATATATATAATATATATATATATATATATATATATAATATATATATATATAATAAACGGGTGGCATAAATCAAGTGATCTGATTGGTTCCCAACTGTTGTATATTGAGCGTATACACACAGCTATACAGAGCTGCTATAGAGGGTATTTCGCACGCCCCGACACTGATTGAGAGTGAGTTGTCTGAACTGAGTGAAGTGAGCTGTCGTTCTGAGTTATCAATATTATGGCTTCGTTCGCACGTTATCAAATGGAAACCATCCATCGTAACGTTACAACTTACTCCCTGTGATAAAATAAATGTATAGACTGTGTGCTAGACCGATCTAACGGGGTCATCCCTATGTTCCCCGCTTTGTATGTGACCGGTGTTTTTCGTAGGTGGAATCCGGAAGAATGAATATTAGGGTTACGGTTATGGTTAGGGTTAGGATGAGGGTTATGGTTAGGGTGAGGGTTACGGTTATGGTTATGGTTAGGGTTAGGATGAGGGTTATGGTTAGGAGTCAGCGTGTGAGTTTGCCTGACAGGCTGTCTGTCCAATCCTAGCGCTTGAGGCGGAACTTTTTCCGGATTCCACCTACGAAAAACGCCGACCGGGGGAACATAGTTTACGCTTCCCGATCTAACTCTAAACTACTACCACAGGTACTCTCTCGTTACCTGTGGTGACGAATAAATAAGTAATAAAACAAGAACCATTTTGAATTTAAGCACAATCTGGTGTAGCACCCCTAAGCCTTACCTTTGTACCAATGGGGCACACCTGTGTTATTTAACTAACCCAACTAACTATTAGGCCTAATAGTTTCACTTCTTCCCCTCTAATGTGTACACTATACAAGTCTTAAGATATGACTAATACGTGTTCTTATCTAGATCTTTCTATTACTTTATTACAATATAAAATGTACCAAATGTTTACCACCGAATGAATTCAATGTTTGTTGATATTATTTTATTTTAATGATAAATAAATAGATAAATAAACATATCGGTGCATGAAACATACCGCCATCGAATAGAAGTTTCCAGAAAGACCGGTTTTTCGAGAAGCATCTCTCGTCAGAACAAGAAAAACCGGTTTTTCTTGTTCTGACGCAATCCCAGAATGGACTCGCCCGTGATGGTGGGCGGGGGCGTGATGTCACGCCCCGCCTTCCCGCAGAGGCGCAGCGAGCGAATGCTTCTCACTAAAAGTGGAAATGAAGCAAAAAAATAAAACATGTCTATAGCACTAGTTAAACATTTAAATATACCATAAATACAAATCAATTCGGAAATATGACCGTTATTTCAGAATAAAGCACAAAACAAGTTGCAATTAATTATAACGTTTTCAGCCATGTGCGCCGCCATCTCTGTTTTCAGAATACGATGACGTCACGAGAATGGTTGGTAACGTTCTACATAATGGCTCACAGCCTCACAGATAGCTTACTGCCTCAACAAAATGGATATTGACGAATGGGATAGACCCACCAATGAGGCCAGCCATCCAATTGCCTATGCTTTTGAGCCAGTAAGAGCAGTGGGAGTTTTAGTGCCCCAACAGAGCCTGAATATGGAGGAGAAATAGATGAAGGCGAGAGAGACGTATCTGAGCGCACAGAAACAATCTGGTGCTTATGTGGGGTTTGTGTCCCTCTGTCCACTGACATGGAGAGTGTTCTGCTGCCATGAAATGAACCTGGGACATCTCATCAAAGATAACAGATGTATCACGTCCAATCCGACGTGCCAAATGCTGGTCATTAGAGCGAGACGTGTTCGGAGGTTGCAATGCTGGTCGCTGAGGTATCTGACCAGTTTGCCGACTCCAGTTTGCCGAATCCCCAGTTTTGCCGACTGGCTATGTGATATGGGTGTATCACATAGCCTAGTCGGCACACGAAAAACCTACATTGCCGACAATAATAAACTATGGAAAATCGTACTTTAATAAATTGTTTCTATTGTCTAAGATACCTTGGTGTTTTCTAATACGAGTTTGTCAGCAATGTAATATTAATCTTAACCAAATGGTAAGTGGTAGAGAAAACAATCCATGTTACCCCTTATAAACTAGTCTGTAGTCACCCCTCCAAGATAAGCGCGACTTCCACCGCTTTGATTTTGGGGGAAATACATCAAAGAAGCCGCGATTCATGATGCGCTTCGCGCTATGCATAAAAGAAACGACATACTATTGTAAACTAGTTTATTATTGTCGGCAATGTGGGTTTTTTCGTGTGCCCGACTAGGCTATGTGATACACCCATTCACACAGCCAGTCGGCGAACTGGGATTCGGCAAACTGGAGTCGGCAAACTGGGTTTCGGCAAACTGGCCTGAACCGTCGCTGAGGGACATCCGAGCCGAAACACTGGAGCGCCCAATAAACAGCAGGTACACTAACACAGTCTTGATAGGTTGTGCGGAGGGAGTAGGGGACTAGACTGATCACCTGAGACTACACAATTTTTACACCCATATACTCAGTTATTCTGCAATGTATTCATCATGGTAGAAGCTGCGATACAGTACTAGCACATAACACAGCGCAATACTGTAAGCTGTACCCAGCTGTACCCACAACAGGATCGCAAAGATCTGCTAATAGTTTACACTTCTAATTGAGCGAAACAAATGCAATCATCGATACTACTCCATGACAAAAAGAAACCTCTCTTACTCACACAATTAGAAGTTCGCACCACCGAGTTTATTCACCAATTCATGCAACTGCATTTTCAGAACGCGGGTAATCCACAAGTTATGCACTTCGGCGAGAACATCCAAACACGTTATTGCGACTGAACAGGAAGTTAAATCGAATAAAGTCCTGTCTCTGATATGCCAACAGGATACATTACGGCGGCCCTTGTTCTTGTACAAACACACAAAACAAACATCAACAGAAATTGCGTAGGCATATTGAAATAAAGTGAACGTCCGCTTCGGTGATATTCTGTCATTTAGAATGTAAATTACTCATGACAGGCTTTGCCTACCTTAACGCTACTCTACGCTACTCATTCTAACATACATATATAAACATATATATATATATGTATATACATGTATGTATAGGCCTATATGTATAGGCCTATGTATATGTATGGAGGAGATAATGTTGTTTACAGCAATGAAACGGGTAGTAAACGGGTGCAGCAGCTGGGCTACCACATCATTTCATGATACAATTAATTGTCGTGCCATTTATTTCCAATAACAATGGATTATTTTTGCGATGGATTAGAAATTATCAAGAGCATGGAGCGAGCTAGTCTGCAAACAAGACAATCTTCAAACAGTGAGTGCTCATTTCTCTGTTTCTCTAGTAGTAGAAGCTATACGTTTACTGTTCGTTCCTCTGCCTGGCAACCGCGTTTCTGCGCTCTTTCTCTGCGCATAAGAGGCAGCGCCCGGGTCCGATGTGACAAGGTCTGTCCGTGTCTCCAGCACTATAGCCACTAAAATTAAAAATTGTTGACACAGCATCTGGCTTCAGGCGATTGGTGGACACGGCGAACAAATCTCCCATCTTCAGCAAAAGCTCCCTCTTCAACGTAATCAGCCTCTATAAAAGTGGTCGCTACATACTCTCTGCCCTGGTCCCTTTGGGGGGCTGAGGCGTTTCAACGCAATTAACCATTTTTGGAGCAGTTTAGGCTTCTGTTACAGGAATAACATGGAAATGAACTATTTTACCACTCTTTACCCGAAATACTCGTTTGGAACAGCCAGGGTCAACACAAAAATATTCTTCTTCCAAGATTGCCATGGTTATTCTGAAAGCACCACACCATGTCGTGAATGACGTCACGTCCGATTGCTGCTGTTTGTAAAACATGGTGCCGCGCCCTAGTGTGGCGAAAGTCGTTGTCAAACTTGTCATTTCCAGTGAAACTACTTGAATTTCAGGTTTAATGAAAATACATGTATTTTCAAAAATGAAAAAGCAACCAAAAAATGGTCACAGTTCTCATTGCTTCATTTCCACTTTAAACCTGGTGCGCTCAAGCTCTCGAGCTTGTTCCTGTTGATGCTCTGGCATGTCTAAGTCGCTCCCATCTCAAGCAATCGATCGATCTATTCTCTCTTCAACAAAACCTCGATTCTCTTTTGTTCCAACTCTTGCGCCATTTCTAATTTCCTCTGATCTAACTGCATTTGCAAAAGTTGTTTTTGCTCATCAAATGTTAATTGACTCATCTTTGCCGGTGTGACGGTCTGAGATTGTACCCGTGCTGAGCAAGTACGTCTCGCTGCGGCTGCGGGAAAGCGGGGCGTGACATCACGCACCGCCCACTCACGGGCGAGTGCATTCTGGAAACATCCAACGGAGCGAGTGCATTCTAGAGACAACAATCACAGGCGGAGTGCATTCTGGATTGTTTGCGCCCGAATATTATATTTAATATTATCAATATATATTATAGATCGTTAAATCGTTGACGGTAATTACGTAAATATTAATTTATAAATATATATATATATATTATATTATATATATAATATTATTATAATATATAAACGGGTGGCATAAATCAAGCGATCTGCCCTGATTGTTCAACTATTGTTATTGAGCGTAATATACACAGTATAACAGAGCTCTATAGAGGGTATTCCGCACGCCGACACTGATGAGAGCGAGTTTTGAACGGTGGAGTGAGTAACTTCGTTCTGAGTTATAATATTATGGCTTGTTCGCACAGTTATCAAATGGAACATCCTGAACGTTACAAAACTCTACCTGTGATAAAATATGTAATAGACGTGTGCCTAGAACCGATCTCACTAACGGTACGGGTCATCCCTATGTTCCTCCCTGTTGTTATGTGACCGGTTTTTTCGTCGGTGGGATCCGGAAGAATGAATAATAGGGTTTGACGGTTATGGCTTAGGGTTAGGATAGGGTTATGGTGTTTAGGGTGAGGGTTACGGTTTATGGTTAGGTTTAGGGTAGAGTCAGCGTGTGAGTTTGCTGCCGGCTGTCCTGTCCAATCCTAGGCTGAGGGAACTTTTCCGATTTTCCACCTACGAAAAACGCGAGACCGGGGAACATAGTTTCGCTCCCTGTCCGATCCAACCTACTCTAACTACTACATACCCACAGGACTCTTCGTTACCTGTGGTGACCGAATAAATAATAATAAAAAGACCATTTTTTG